>ML100853.1:25654-58509 GCA_003697995.1 Taxidea taxus jeffersonii | reverse complement strand
CTCCTCCCTTCTGTAACCCTCAGTTTGTTTCTTGGAGTCCAGAGTCTCTCACGGTTTGTCTCCCTCTCAGATTTCTCTCCCTTTGGATTTCCCTCCCTTCCCCTGTAGTCCTCTGTGCTATTGCTTATGTTCCACATATGAGTGAAACCATATGATAATTGTCTTTCTCTGCTTGACTTATTTCACTCAGCATAATCCCCTCCAGTTCCATCCATGTCAATACAAATAATGGGTATTCATCCTTTCTGATGGCTGAGTAATATTCCATGATGTATATGAACCACATCTTCTTATACAAAACCTTTTTTTTAGTAGAGATACTTTTTTTTTGGTTTTGCTTCAATTTTGAAATGACACTGCTGTCATTTCTGTCACTCTGTCTTCCACAGCAGTGGATTATCCAACAATAACAAAGAATAAACACGGTATGGCTCTACAATGGGGAAAAGCACCACAAGAAAGGATAACACTAGACATCATATCTGGGGGCACTGTTACTTTGTTGGGTTGGTGCCGCTCAGGATATTTGCTGACACTCTACTATACTTCAATATACTACAGTTTCTCTATCCAAGTACTAAATAGGCCTGACCCTGCTTAGCTTCCCAGATCAGATGAGATCCAGTGCGTCCAGGGTGGTATGGCCATAGTCTACAGTTTCTAAGACATATTCTGTAGCACTTTTGGCACAGATGTTATAAACCATCCACTGCATACAAGCATATTGATTGTGTGTGTGTGTATGCATGTTTTAATGACCACAAATACTTTGTGTTCCTCCCTCTGAGGGGTGGTAGGGTAATATCCCCTCTCCTTGAATCTCAGTGGGCTTTCGACTATTTTGAACACTAAGATGCCTCTGAAGGGTTGCTGAGTGACTTCTGAGGCTAGAAGAGAAAAAGGCCACGAATCCTCCACCTGGTGTCCTTGAAAGGCTCACTCTGGGGGAAGTAGCCACATCATAAACTGCGATATAAGAAGTCCAAATACTCTTATGTGTTAAGCTCCAGAGACCACATGTAGTCCTGGTAATCTAGCAGGGAACCTAGCAGAGGGGCCAGCAGATACCAAGTCCTGATTGTCAGCCTAGGGAATGAGCCGCATTGGAGGTTAGCCCAGTCATGCCGTCAGATGACCACAGCACAGGGAACTTGTAACTCCTCCCCAAATTACTGACCTCAAATCATAAGCAAATAATGTGGTATTGTTTTATACCACTAAGTTTAGGGATACCTATTTAGCATCTTAATCAGCCCAGGCTGCTATAAGAAAATACCTTAGACTGGGTGGCTTTATCAAAATAAATGTACTTTCTCATAGTTCTGGAGGCTGGTAAGTTCAAAATCAATGTTCTGTCACGATTACATCTTTATTTAATAGTTAAGCCAACCTTATTTAATCATTAGTTAATTCAATTATGATTTAACACTATTAGGTGATCATATTTATTCCTCCAATGATGAGGCATTCTCAATGTATTGATGGAATGAATGAGCTGATGACAACCTATTCACTAGCAATGAGCTAACTTACAAGTAGAATAAATACACTTACCAACAGTTATAAAATACTTGTGTAAAGAACAAAAATGCAAAACATTAGGTAAGATAAGCTTAGGAATAAAATTATAAGAAAAAAATGTCTGGAAGCAGATAATGACATCCTGATGATTCAAACAATTCAAATGAACATACTTGTAATCCTCAGTCTATTATTTCTTAGTGAACCTTGTCTACAGAAAAAAATTAAAATAAAATCTTCCATCTTCACAGTAATTAGTTCATGCAAGATATTTCTAGTATTGATTCCTTTATCTTGTAAGATTATTGAGGCCAAGTTTTCACCATCTCTCTTAGGGAATTGCAAGCCATAATAAAAGAGAAGTGTAAAATTAGATTATTCAGAAAAATATCATATTTCTATTTTTCTTAATTAAAAATATATAAATTCAGACATAATAATATGAAACCAGGAACTATCTAGTTAATGTTTCCCATCTATGCTAGTGACCAAATGTCATTGTCAGGCTGTGAATAGTGGAAATATAGAAAGAGAAAGAGTCATGTAAACATCTATTGATGTTATTATAAAATTATTTAATTATAAAATATTGTAAAATTTAAATTATAAAATAATTCAAGTAATCTTATGAGAAAGTAATATATTTATTCTAAAAATAAATAAATGTGTATCATATGGTATGTGAATTATCCAGATTTATGGAACTGCATCCATCCAGATGATGGAACTAATTTTGATTCCAAAATTCAAAATATCGTCTAATATATGATTGTGTTGCGACCAAATGTTTATTACAAGTTGTTTATGGCTGTATGTGTATGTGTATGTGTATATGCCTATAATTAACTGAAGTTTTTAGTTCCCAGAAGTATTTGTAGTTAACAGATTATCTCCAACTTAACTAACATTTAAGGAATTTAGCAGAAAAGGAGGACATTTTCTTGGCAGGAAATAAATCCAATAGCTGCAAAATTACATTTAGCATAACCCTGAATTTTTTCCACATCTGTTCTTTGGCAACCACAATCTGACTCAGTTAAACTATATTATGTTCTCTGTTTATCACACTATTTTCACAGTATTGCTATCAATACTGTTATCCTCATCAATAATAATGTTCATTGTGCCACTAAAATATGCAAGAACACTTACCAAATACTGGAATATGAAAAATATCATTTAAATATTCTCTATCTCAGGGACACCTGGATGGCTCCATCAGTTAAGTGCCTGATTCTTGGTTTCAGCTCAGGTCATGATCTCAGGGTTGTGAGACTGAGCCCAAGTTGGGCTCTGCACTCAGCAGGGAGTCTGCTTAAGATTCTCTCCCTCAACCCTCCATTTAGTTGGCCTTTTAGATCACATACATAAAAATACAAGTTCCAATTCAAAGTGGAAATTACTGGACTTCTCATGGGCTAGATAGAAAAATAATTACAACCACTGTTAGAGAGAGTGGTAAACATAAATATTTGAGATAGAAGAGGAAGACTGGAAAAACTATGATTTCTTCTGGATCTCATTGGAAAACTAGTAATGGAAAAAGTAGAGTTTGTCAACAAAGATATTCCTCATAAGGGAAATGAGAGAGCAAGAGTGAGTGCATTAGTGAGCACCTTAATAGCCTTGCCATATTTATTTTATGAAAAATGTTACTTTGTTATTCTTTTATAAAAAGTAGATTAGCAAATAATCATAAAATGCAAATATCCATAATATAATTTGCTTTACATTTGCAATGTTGAACTTTAACTGTGCCCTGAACCTCTGAAAAACAAAAAGGAGTGACAAATTCGCCTATCTTTCTAAGTTTCTGGAAACACTGCAAAGAATTACCCTTCCCATACGAAACAATTGAGACTTGTCTGGGGCTCCCTTGTTTCCTCTGACAAGGCCAGACACAGGTTCTCCAAAATCCCGTCCGTTGTTTTATAAATAACTCGTTGAACTGTTTATCTTCTCCCTAGTCTGGACAAATGCCTACTAATTTGACTTGACCAAAATTTAATTAAGCTTCTCTCCTCCCCATAAGTCCTTACAGCTGGGCCAGCTTACTGGTCCTGCCGAGATTCAGGTGACCATCGAGAAAATCATTTTCTGCTCAACTGTCTGATTATACCTCTGCTCATCCAATATGCCCTATGTGCCTGACCTCTGAGACTTAACAGATCTTACGGTTGGAGTGTTCTCCAGAATGCAATGGTGTCTTGAAATAAAGTCTCTCCTACTTAAGTTCAGATTTTTATTTTTACTTTTTTTGACAATGGAGAAGTCCTGTTGTAACGAGATATGCCGGGCTTAATTGATGACTTCTGTGTATACTATGGAGAAGAAGTAAAATAATTGGAGGTGAAATATGTATCATTACATATAGATAACACTTTGGAATGCTTTTAAGTTAGAGTATTTAAATTTGGAAGAATATATATACATATATACATATATATATATAAAATCTCAAAAATATGTCTTTCTCAAGAGTAATATTGAGGGGGCCTGGGTGGCTCAGTGGGTTAAGCCTCTGCCTTCGGCTTAGGTCATGATCTCAGGGTCCTGGGATCGAGCCCCACATCGGGATCTCTGCTCGGCAGGGAGCCTGCTTCCTCCTCTCTCTCTGCCTGCCTCTCTGCCTACTTGTGATCTCTCTATGTCAAATAAATAAATAAAATCTTAAAAAAAAAAGAGTAATATTGAGAAGGCAGGGAGTGGTGGCAGCAGTTACAGATAGAAACCACTATTGACTTGGTACACCTTCTAATCTCGGGGAAAATACCTATCTGTGCGTGTGCATTTTAAGAAGGAGCCATAATGTGAAAAAGTAATTGTTGTAGGCTTTGCTGCATATCAGGGTTAATATATTTTAGAATATCATGAAGATATCCCTTTCTTATCAGCTCAGTAAATCTTTTCCAAGACTCAACAGGTTATTGCAAAATGATAAATTATTTTTAAGTAGATTGTTACTTAAAGTACTATATGTTTTTAAAATCCAAGGTTTAACTATGTTGCTTTCCTCCATTTCTTTATTCATGATTCGATAGGATAAAATTATGATAATTATTTTTATGGGCTTAGATTTTTCTGGTGGATCACAGTGTTCAGGACCACAAAAGAAATACTGGGAAGCAAATTGCCACAAAAGCCATTTGAGAAGGGCCTCTGAAAACCTAGTTGCTTTGCAAAGTCATTATTTTTTATCTCTATCCTGTGATAATTAATAGGTGTGCTCCCTCTAAAGGAAGTTTGTTTAATTGAAAGATTTTTGGGAAAATTCATCACTGCCTGCTCTTTCTCCTTTAGTCACAGTAAATTTTGAAAATTACCAAATTACTGAATTGCCAAAAATAAGCCATCAGCAGAAGGGCAAAGTGCTATTGATGTGGGCAGTAACTTTGTAAAATGTGTGGGTGCATCTGTTTGTGTATGTGTAATCTGTGTACATGGAACAGGAAGCATTTAAAATCAGGAATTTAATTAATGAGAATCCATCCTGAATGTTTCTAATGTAATTCTAACTATATGAATTTTTTTGTGGAATTTTAAATATTTGTCTTATTTTTTAAAATATTTTATTTATTTGACAGGGATCACAAGTAGGCAGAGAGGCAGGCAGGGAGAGAGAGAGGAGGAAGCAGGCTCCCCGTGGAGCAGAGAGCCCGATGTGGGGTTTGATCCCAGGACCCTGGGATCATGACCCAAGCTAAAGGCAGAGGCTTTAACCCACTGAGCCACACAGGCACCCCTAAATATTTGTCTTATTTTATGTGACTTGTATATTTGTTTTAATTTGAAAGGAAGAACTTTCACTTGTGAATTCAGCTATTTTGGATAGAAATTTTATAATTTAGTGGTGACTGTATCATCACATTCTCTGTGGATATAAGATATCCTATGTTGTTATACTACTTTATGAAGACAGAATGACTAGAATAAGATGAGTAAGAACACATGTCTATGTATTGTGATACATACTAAGAAAATTTTCTTTAAAGTAATCCTTTAGCCAATATCCTATGACATGTATTCCTTGAATGCTCCTTGCTTAGATCATCCCAGGGTCTTTTCATCACTCAGTCTTTTTTTCTGGAGGGAACTGAAAACTTTGAAAATAGAAAGGTAGGTTTTGAAAATTTTATTTAAAAAAAAGAAGCTTGGAAATAAATTATGAGGCCAGAAAAATCAAAATTAATGTGTAAAGGAATTGAAATAACTTTACTATCTGCAGAGTTTTCAGGTTATGGTGAATACCATAACTCTCATAATTCTCAGTACAGAATCTGATCTGATCAGTCTTGAGCCTGATATAACCAATAATGCAACATACATCGTATTAATCTTTAATCTGCTTCTTCGCTTTCAACTAATCAAAGATGTTTCTGGGAAAACTCTCCCTTTCACCACACATCAAAACACATCAGTCTACAAATACACTGACAATTCCCCCAATCTTTTGTTTTTAAGATTTTATTTATGTATTTGACAGACAGGGATCACAAGTAGGCAGAGAGGCAGGCAGAGAGAGAGAGAGAGAAGCAGGCTCCCTGCTGAGCAGAGAGCCCGATGCGGGGCTCGATCCCAGGACCCTGAGATCATGACCCGAGCCGAAGGCAGAGGCTTTAGCCCCCTGAGCAACCCAGGCGCCCCTGACAATTCCCCCAATCTTAACCTTGTTTCTTTATTAAACTATTGTCTCATCTCTCTGTTTATAAGTCACACAAAAAGTGTACACTTTAAGTATCCAAATATTTAAATGCACATACACATGGACAATCTTGTTTGTAATCATTAAAAGCGAATTTTCTCATAAAGTTAAAAAAGAAGAGGTTTTGTTTCCAGCTCCTGTCTTGACTCACTTTATTTTTTTTCAGATTTTATTTACTTAACTGAGAGAGGGACAGAGAGAGCATGAGCTGGGGCAGAGGCAAAGACAGAAGGGGAGGGACAAGCAGGCTGCCTACTATGTGTGTATGTTGGGGTGTGGGGCGATGTGGGGCTCGACCCCAGGACCCTGAGATCATGACCTGAGCCAAAGTCAGATGCTTAACCTACTGAGCCACCCAGGTGCCCCTTGACTCACTTTACTTAAGCTTTTTACTCTATCGCTTTGCCAGAACTGGTTGGTTTAATGTCACCAGTGATCTCATTATCAAGTCCACATTCTCAAACACATCCCAATTCCATTTGTCAGCAACATCTCTCTGCTCTCCCTTGAAAGCATAGAATTGGTCTGCTTTTCACAATTTTCATTGCTGCTACCTAGGTCCACGTCATGCCATTATTATATATTTCTCTCATGAATAATTGCAATAGCTTTCTAACTGGTCTCCCTTCCTCTATCCGTATAGATAATTTGCTACACAGAAATATGATTTTTCCATGTAAATAAACAGCAACAGCAATTAGTTATCAGATTGAAGTAAAATATGTTCACTTGCTAGAATCAAATTTATAGCTTAGAATATTATACAAAAGATCAATGAAATACAAAGTAAAGCAAAAACACAAAAAGGTATAAATCAGGAAAGAAAAAAGTCTCAGTTCATAGATATAATACATGTAATTTATGGGTAAAGGGAACTTCAGAAGGAGGAAAAGTAAAAGATGAACAAAAGACAAATACGAAGTTGAATTTTTAAGATAAGGAGAATTTTAAGATAAGGAGATCAAGGTCTACAGGTTGAAAAATTTTACCACATTTCAGCTTGGAATGATAAGAAACATATCTTGATGATATAGATATAGATATAGATATAGATATTGGTAAAATAAATGTATTAAAAGAAAATTTTATAATGCTTTTGACAATAGAAACAAGTTACAAATGTATAATGAAAATGATTTGATCTTGAGCTTCTTATCAGCAAAATGAAAACCAGAAAAGAATGGGAATGACAGGTATGAAAGACAAAGAGAATACTGTGCCCAGACAGTGATCACATCATTCACGTATCAAAAGCAGGGAAAAATACTACACAGTAGGCAAGAATCTAGCCATGCATGTGCCTCATCTAAGGAAATAAAAAAGAGGACTATCCTGAATCACAAATATTTGAACAGAAAAGTCAAGGATGAGTCATCCTTCTTTAAACTATTAGGTCAACTTATACCTGAAAGAATATACAGAGACATGCTAAATATATAATAGAAGTTCTAAATAAGGATTATTTAAAAAGCTACATCTAACATCATACCTAATGGTGAGAAACTAGAAGCATTTCCGCTGAAATTATATATATATATATACATATTATATATACACACACACACACACATATATATGTGTATGTTTGTGTGTGTTTAATTTTTTAATATTTTATTTCTTATTTATTTATTTATTTACTTATTTTCTTATTTTAGAGTGAGCAAGTGAGAGAGAGGGTGAGATCCAATAGGGGAAGAGCAGAAGAGGAGGGAGAGGGAGGACTCCATGCTGAGCAAGGAGCCCAATGTGGGGCTTGATCTCAGGACCCTAAGATCATGACCTGAGCTGAAACCAAGAGTGGGATGCTCAACTGACTGAGCCACCCAGGTGCCCCATCCCACTGAGATTATATAATGAAGGAGAGATGAGTAGCCATATCAAAGGATTTTTAGGGTAATAAAACTCTTCTGTGTGATACTATACTGGTGAATATATGTCATTATACATTTCTCAAAACCCATGGGATATTCAATACCAAGAGTGAACGAAATGTAAACTATGAATTTCAGAGGATAATGATGCACCAAGGTAGTTTCATCCATTTTAACAAATGGTGATATTTGGTGTGGGATAGTGAAAGTAGGGGCGTCTGAGTATACGCGGGGCCAGAGTGTCTATGGGAATGGTACTTCTCCTCAATTTCGCTGTGAATCTAAAACTACTAGAAAAATAAAGTCTATTAAAAAAGTAATATGGTAGCAGAAAACTGTTCATCTAAGACAGAGATGATATAAAAATATCCCACCGCAATTTCATTTATTCTAAAGAGCAAACCCCTCAAACCATTAAAGTTGTCAGAAATTACAGATGTGTGTTCCATTCTCATCATTTGATTATTATTCTAAGGAACCTAGTGATTGCAATAAAAATAAAACTAATATATTTAAAGGTTAAAAACAATGAACAAAAAAAGTACATTTTGGGGGAGCAAACATGCAAGAAAACTAGAATTAATAATATCTTGGAGATAAGCTTAATAATAAAGAAGATCCATATGGAGAAAAATACAAATGTAACAGTTAATTTTGGTTAGAATCCAATTACTATTGTTTTCTTCCACATGTAGACAAAATTATCATAAAATGCACAAGAAAAAAGGCAGAGAATAGGAAAAAAATGATAAGGAGTAGTCAAAAGAATTTAATTTCCCTAAAATCTACTATAAATCTTCTGAAATATCAAAATTTCCCTGAGTTCATGCATAAAGTATTATGTTTTGGTTTTGATTTAGACAAATAGACCAGTGGAACACAGTAGACAATTCATAAATGGATCCAAGGATGTATGAGAGTATAATATGCAACAACAACATGTACATTAATGCAGCGGAAAATAAATATGACATTTCATAAGTTGAGTGGAACCCAATCTCCTTTTGGGGAAACCAGTAGACTCGTTGTAATGACCTCTATGTGCCACAGTTCCTCAGAAAATGTCAGAGTTACATTTCTCCAATTTACTACCCTCCAGAAATTAACTACCCTATCTTCTCCTATTCATTTCTTTATAAGAAATTTGATGAAGTAATGTGCCAGATATATAATACCTGTGCAGTAGTGAAGGGCGCACTGTGTGTGCATATCTTTATTTATATACATTTGTTTCTGCTTATGCACACATGTATTGATGTCCGTTGATTTGGAGACATTTCAGTGGAATGGAAAGCCTACTGCTTGGGAGAGATCAATGTGTGAGCAACTGTCTAATCCGACTTTATGTAAGATTTCATTATCTCGTGTCCCCCAGATGGTATAATGACATACTGGCGTAATACATTTGATACACCTGAAATCATGTGAAAGGGACAACAGCCTTAAAGCAGAAATCATAGGGAGAGTTAAACATTCACTATTTTTTGAAATGACATGGCACTCTGTCATTATTGACAATGAAAAATAAATAAATCCCCTGTATGACTGGTTTAAAACAAGTCACATTTTACTTGTTTTTTAGTTCCACAGCCCTTCTTTTCAAATGTGACTGAATAGCTACATCCCTGAAGAGTTAAATAATGGATCAAGATATCGCTGCCTCCAAGATCGTGTGTTCACTTAAAGCTGTGAGTGAAATCTTTGTAGAGCAAAAGTGTTCTGAGTATCACTGCTGGGGGAATGGAAAGGGCACTGGGTAGGGCACTGGGTTGAGTGTCATGATTTTGAGGTTCTAATGATTTCTAAATACGAGCTTTTGCATTTGCATAATGCAATAAAAGCTACCTTTCTATCAGTGCTCTTATGAAAATTAAATAAATTAGTATTCTATAATTCATTGCATCTAGGAAGCTGTCAGTTTTAAAGAAGACCATCATTTACATATTACTCAGAAAGAAAACATGTCCAATTAAACTACAACAGAAACTTTGCATTTTTATATTATATATGAAAATTCCTTTTAGACTGAACAAAATGTAGTAAATGCTCCAATAATACATATACTGGTTTTTTTTTCCTGTTTTCATGGTTTTCTGCATTTCTTGTAGGATTTCATTTTAATGCAAACCAGGATATACTATTTCAAGACAATTTAAACAACAAATGATTTCAGCATATATAATTTAAAAAGGCACAAGACCAATTGATTTGCTGATAATATGAACAGCAGTGACCAGATCTGGGCATGCGCAATCAGTGAGGCCGACACCCATGACAGCCATGGCAGCAAGAGCAATGGTCAGATACCAAAGGTTTTAGTTTCAGAGACAACTAAGGTGGTTCGGTGATACCCAGAATGTGAATCTAAGAGATTACCGAAGAGTTAGCTGTAGGTGTAATGTGGGCATACGACTCTGAGCAGACTTTTGAGTATTGCACTGTAACATCTATCTCAAATATTTATTGCAAGAATTGTGATAGAGTTTTATAATATTTATTGAGGGCAGTTCCATACGTTGTCTTATTTAATCTTCCCTAAACCCTGCATGATATAAGTTCCTTCATTTATTTTGCAAATGAGAAAACTGAGCCCTGGGGTCATTATACAACTAAGATCATATAGATATTAAGTAACAGAAATTGCATAGATGTTTCTATTTCATCATTTTCCTTAAAAATAAATAGTTGACCCTTGGCCAGAACAGGATTGGAGGTGCCTGCTTCTGCACAGTCGAAAATCCACATATTAACTTCTGGCTCCCTAAAAACTTACCTACTGATAGCCTGTTGTTGACGGGAGGCCTTTCTGATTGATAATATAAACAGTTGATTAACACATATTTTGTTTGCTATATGTGTTACATACTATAATCTTACAATAAGGCAAGCTAGAGGAAAGAAAATGCTATTAAGCATAAGGAAGAGTATAATTTGCCCCCCAAAGTCTGCATATAAACAGACCTATATAGTTCAAACTCATGTTGCTTGAGTCGACTCGAGTCGAGTCTATTAATTTATACAAAATCCGTTATTGTTGGAAAAATTGTGCGCATCAGTACAAAACTATTCATCATCTAGAAGACAGCCCTGCAGTTTGTCTGACTCTAATTATCGGGGAGTTATTCTGAAATTTGGGAAATTATAGAAAACTTTAAGCAATGCAAATAGTTCTTGTCTGTAGAAATGCAAATTATGTCCTGCCTATAGAGGTTCAAGCGACTTCTCTCCCCCAGTTTTGAAAAAAATAATTTGCTTCCATTTGCACTTTCTTTTCAATATTCCTTATCTATAAATATATCTTTTCTTTGGATTCTCCTTTGATTTGAATGGGTTACAGCATCCATCTGGTAGCCTTGAGTTAAAAAAATATTTATTTATATCAATCATTTTTTTTGAAAATTGTCTTTTAGTCAGTAAAGACATAAATAGTCAGTAAAATGTTATACTACTCATTTACTTATTGAACAAATAAATTCACTGACTTAAATCTATATCTGTCTCTCACCCACCTCAAAAATGATAATGACGACACCTTGCCTGAGGGTAGATGTGGGTTGGAACACAGAGGATGAATATAATTCCCCACCAACACTGTGACCTTGAAAAAAATGAAATATCTGTGAAACTAACCATTAAGTTTTGCTGTTTTTAATTTTTACATTCTGAATGTTTAATGTGTATATTCTCAAAAGGTCAACTATTTCATTCCATCACACCTTGACCAGGCTTACCTCCTTGTAAATCCACCTGATTATTTATATCTTTAAAATTAGTAGCAAAATTAAGCTCAGTTCCTTAAAATGTATTAACCTATTTTTATAAATAATAAAAAATATTAGATTATTGTTACCATATTTAGACAGTCTCCATGCTTCCAATGATAAATTCAAAATTTAGTCTTTGTAGAAAAGTTTGAACTTCAGTTATGTTTGTTTTTTTTCTTAACTGAACAGGAGTGTGAAGTTTTAGTATATCATTGACTAAGACCTTTCTTCTTGACTTGCCCCTGTGATTTCAAGTTCACTGAATCAACGTAACTTAGGTATCTACAAAATTCAGTCTAAAACCAAGGCCAGAAAGAGGTTAGAAAAAGAAACCTGATTTTTTAACACTAAAACATGAGTAATTATATTTACCACGAAGTATTTCAGTGAAATAAACACAGATCATCTCAGAGTTGTAAGGAAATTAGTGACCAAGCAAATTGGTATAGCTAAACAAATAGCTACTTCTAGAATTACTGTAATATAACGAACATAATTGTGTCTATCAACCAAAAAGAAATCGGACTTGCATTGGTTTCTCTATCCTATCCTTCGATTCCTTCCATATTTCAATATTAACTTTCCCTATCCTTCTATCCTTCGATTTCTTCCATATTTCAATATTAACTTTCTTCAATGTAAGGGCAATTTTGGGATTGGTTTTAAGCAATACTGTGCAAATTACTGAAGAAGGAAAAATTTATCTTTAATATTTCATACTCTCTTTCTTTTTCTTCCTGTCCCACCTAACCAGTCTCCTAATCCCCTTCCAGTGCCTCAGTTTACTGAGCTTGATTAGTTGTTGAAAGAAAAATAAGTAAATATGGCCTTTTATTGCTGATTTCTGTGCAGACATATCTGTAAAAGGGAATTCCCTCTGATTTATCACGCTCAGACCAGTGTGTGTTTAGTAATGTCATATTAATTTGTATTATGTTTTATATTACCAGACCATGTTGAAAACAAGAGTATTTTTACAATATTTCTAGAGCTTGACAATGTCAATGTCTTTATTTATAAGATCTTGATCTTATCCTCTTCTCTATGTGTTATATTTAATAGATTTTATAATGAATTATGTCTCTTATTCCTGGACTCCTATAATGAGTTTTCATGGTTCAAGAAAACAGGAAGGAATAATCTTGGACTGAACTCTAATTATCTATGAGAAATATTTGCCTGGTCTTACATATCTTTAGCAAAAAAAAAATATATATATATACGTAAAAAATATTTTGAGCCCCCCAAATAGGATCTCTATCCCCTTTCCATATATAATGAAATTCATCTTATATTTTTATGTAAATTGATAAATGCATTGTACTACTTACCTTGAGGAGAAATAAATCTTTGTTACACAGTTATTCTCTAAATCCCTGAATTTCTAAGAACATAATTCCAGATGAAAGATAGATGAAGGATTTTCTAAGAGGAGCCATTCTGTTTAAATAGAATTGGCACAAGAATATGTTGTTGGTCATCACTGTTACAAGACCAAAGGACCGGTAAATGATTTATCACTATAACACCTGTATCAATGAAACATGCTGTTCGAATGCTTGGATATCCTTCCCTTTTCTCCTATAAGCCAACTTCAGAACCTCTCACATGCATATATATTTTTTTCCTTTTCTAGAACTGCTCACAGGCACAGAAACTATAGTGTTTCCTCATCTCTTTAGCTGGAAAAGTCATGTCCCAGAAACTATGTGTTAATTTCTCTTAGACAAGGTATAGATAAAGCAACATTTTATGAGGTCACTTATTAACCCCTAAAATGCTACCTCCATCATGTTGAAAAGGGTATTTTAGCCTTCCTAGTTCTCTAGTTCTAAAATTAGATGTTTTATTTCATTTACTAAATTATCACATCAGTCAAGAGATGAAGTTAAGCTACTGAGTAACAGGCTGTCCGAAGATGGATTTTTTTAGGGCTATTTATCACTTTCTTGTCATGGCAATAAGAACACTTACATAGGGGCCCCTGGGCGGCTCAGGGGGTTAAAGCCTCTGCCTTCAGCTCAGGGTCCTGGGATCGACCCTGAGCAGGAGCCAGCTTCCCTTCCTCTCTGCCTGCCTCTCTGCCTACTTGTGATATCTGTCTGTCAAATAAATAAATAAATAAAACCTCTAAAATAAAAAAAAAAAAAAGAACACTTACATAAGAATAGGACAACCGTGTTATCCTGAAAGCTTGGAGCTAATCCACTCTGGGAAGTAAACACACGAGGACTAAATAAATAAAAAGGGCAAGAGATAGTTTCCTGATGAATTTTACCAGTAACTTCAAGGATAAAAGAATTCCTAAACAACTTTTGATGTTATAATTGAAGGACATTGAGGTTCCGAAAACAAACAAAATATGCCAGATATGGGAGAGGCATTCCATAGAACAGAAGAAGGCTAGCACAAGGCTTGTGTTTTCTGCGAGTCCATTATAGCCCAGTAATGCTACACTTCATTTATCAGGAAAGTATTATGCGAGGCTGTTTTAAAATATCCAAATGATATATATCCCCTTTCTGTTTTTAGAATAAATGGCTTACTGTAATGGTGGAAATTACAGCCCTTGCTTCAGAAACTTCTGGGAAAATGAGTCATCACAAGCCTTTAAACCCATTTGTCTATTTCTTATGCTTTTTTTTCTTGTTCCTCAAAATTAATTTTAGTAAAGGTTTAGGCATTTTTTTAAATGTTAAAAATCATGTTTTTTAAACACAATACCTGTGCAAGTGTAAAGATACATTTTTTAGTAATTAAGATATGCTCACATTCAATAGCTAAATTGACTAAATCTGGAAGAGGTGACTAGAGATTCGATGGATGTGGGGAAAAAAATTTCCATAATAATACTACTACTTACATTGAAAGAATGATAGCATATGCTTCATATTTTAAGGGACATTACAAATATTACTTATATAATGCTGCTCTATGAACTTATATATATTTATTCATCATCATTAAAATACTACATTGTCTACTACTTCACTGAATCAACTATACTTTGCTATAATGTGCAAGCTTTTTTTTTAATGATAGAAAATGATTAACTCACTGGCAACAACATTTAGTAACATTTACCAAACATTAAATAGTAAGTAGTAATAAATGACATCTAATGTTCACAAAAAATATTCCGTGTAAGAACTGCAAAATTTTACTTTATTTAACTCAAGTTATATTAGATTGATGGTATATTTACACAAGGGAATATTTATATGTAAACGGAGGTTTTAATCCCAGATATGTATAATTCAATATATACACCAAGATTTATTTATAAGTACAACTATAATATTTTTATGAAGTATTTTTTTTTTCTATTGCATATAAAATAGTGAAGCACAGAGACGCCTGAGTGGCTCAGTCAGTTAGACGTCCCACTCTTGATTCTGGCTCATGTCATGATCTCAGGGTCCTGAGATCAAGCCCCACAACTGGCTCTGCACTCATCAGGGATTCAGTCTGCTTGAGATTCTCTCCTTGTCTCTTTCTCTCTCCCTCTCCTTCTCTCTCTCTACTTGCACACACTCTCTCTCAAATAAATAAATTTTTTAAAAGATTTTATATATTTATTTGACAGAGAGAACACAAGCAAGGTGGAGCAGCAGAGGGAGAGGGAGAAGCATGTGGGAGAGGATGTGGGGCCCCATCCCAGGATCCTGGAATCAGGACCCCAGCTGAAAGCAGATGCTTAACTGACTGAGCCACCCAAGTGCCCAATAAATAATTTTAAAAAATAAATAAATAAAAGTAAAATAGTGAATCACATCAAATTTAATTAATTAAGTTAATTAAGTGATTAATGGTTGATTAAGTATTAGAAACAGTAACGGCTATTGGTCTAGTAGAAAAGTGAATTATTTTGACCTATAATTTACCAAAAATGCTTCTTAGAAAAGCATTTACTTTAGCTTGGTCTTACAGAACATAATAAATGAATAAATCTAAATATTCTTAGTTAAATACATTGAAGTATAAACAACCAAACTTGACAAATGTATCATACAATAAAAGGACCATGACACCTATAAGGCTAAGTTATAAGCAAACATTCTTTTCTTTTCTTTTTTTTTTAAGATTTTATTTATTCATTTGACACAAAGAGAGGCAGTGAGAGAGGGAACACAAGCAGGGGGAGTGGGAGAGGGAGAAGCAGGCTTCCCACGGAGCAGGGAGCCCAAGGCGGGGAGGGATCCCAGGACCCTGGCATCGTGACCTGGGCGGAAGGCAGACACCTAACCACTGAGCCACCCAGGCGCCCCATAAGCAAACACTCCTGAACGCAAATAGTGACACAGATCTGGGGGAGGGGGAAATTTCGTATGTGATTCATCATGCAATTTTTCAAGAAAACTACTGGACGACGACACGATTGATGGAATATCTTTTCCTAAGTATCATTCATTCCTTACTCAAATATATGATAAGAAATGCATTGTATAAAACTCCACGAAGTAACTCAGCTACTGTGTTTCTGATTATAAAGTAACTACATTTATCCCAGAGAAGTTTCTACCCGAACTTTTCTCAGAACTCCCACCAATTCGGAGCTTGTTTCATTTGTTTGGTAGAACGGGTCTCACAGCCAGGGAATAATTGGTATCCTGCTGAGGTGGCTGTTTCCTTGCTGGATCTCTGAGTTATGTAGCACAGATGCTTCTTGATCTTCCCCTGGTGCTTGGAAGACACATCCAGGGCGTGGGGGGCAACGCAGTGTGTTTTCGTTCCTGTATGATATTTCACTGCGTGAAGAGGTCACAATCTATCGGTGTTAGCGACGACCATTTAGGTTTCTTTCAGTTGTTTGATTGCTTTTGTTTTAGATAGCGCTGTTACTAACATCCTATGGGCAAACTGGCGGGCCTCCAGGAGAGGAATGGCTGCACATACCTGCAGGGTGTCATCTGTTAGGAAATAATGCCCGGTTGTTTCCAAAGCAGTGGAAACAATTTACACTGCAACAGACAAGTAGGAGCCTGCCAGCTGCTCTGCTTCTCTTACAGCACCAGTTCTCATCAGACTTTGTCTTTGTTGTTGTTTTTTTAAAGATTTTATTTATTTCTTCAGAGACACAGCGAGAGAATGAGAGAGAGAGAGAGAGAGAGAGAGAGCACAAGCAGGGGGAGCGGGAGAGGGAGAAACAGGCTTCCTGCTCCCAGATTTATCTCTGCAGCCCTTCTGGTGCGGTGGTATCTAATCGCAGTTTTAATTCACACTCCCCCGGTGTAATAAAATTGAGCACCTAGTTATGTGGGTAATGAACATTTCATATTCTCTTTAGTGAAGTAAGTGTTCAAATGCGTAACTGCTCTGAGGGTAGGTCACTTTCTTTTTGTTATTGATTTATAGGTACTCTCTGGGTATTCTGGATGTGGGTCCCTTCCCTATTTTATCTATTGCAAAAATACATTCTCCTCTCAGCCCTGCACTTTCATTTTCTTAATAGTCTTTTGAAGAACAAAAATTCCTGAGCTGAATGTAATATAATTAAACAATATTTCCTTTATAATTATGGCCCTTTTAAAAAAAATTCTGAATTCATGCACACATTCTTCAGAAATACCCTATTTTTTTTTTTTTTCCTATCTCTTTCTGCCTCTGCATCTCAGGGGTTGTTGTGGGGTAGTACTGTTGTTTTCATTCCTTGGATTTCAGCTTTAGAGTTTGAGCTTTATAGATCTTTTATAGTTTCTCCAGTGTCGATTTTCAAGGGGAGAAGCAGACAGCTTTGCTAAATTGCCAACTTGGCAGAAAGGAACACCTATCAGTCATCTATTGCATATCACATACGAAGGATAAATGATGAGGATATACCATCATTTCAAGAAATACCTATATATCGGGGCACGTGGGTGGCTCAGTGGTTCAGCGTGTGCCTTCAGCTCAGGTCATGATCTCAGGGTCTATGATCTCAGAGCCCCACACCCAGCTCCCTGCTCAGCAGAAAACCTGCTTCTCCCTCTCCCAATTCCCCTGCTTGTGTTCCCCCTCTCGCTGTTTCTCTCTGTGTCAAATAAATAGATAAAATCTAAAAAAAAAAAAAAAAAGAAATACCTTCATATCAATATAGTTATGAAAAAGAGATATAAATAGGAAAAGATAAAGATGAAATACAATAAAGCTATGTATATGTGAGTGGAAATTTAGAGTAGCATCATTTAGCCAAGCCTTATTGAGGTTAGAATATTTGAAAAAGACTTCTGGAAAATAAGAGTCCTCTTGACTTTAGAACTGACGATTTTTCTTACTGTTAGTCCTCAAGCTGAAAAAAAACATTGGTGGGGAAGCAGGTGGAGAGTTCACTTGAGTTGTTGCATACAAAGCTGTGGGGAAAAAAACTGAGCTCTAAAACATCAAATAGTAGGCTTGACTCTTTGAATTTCTGTTGAAAATAAATGAGTTTTTGACAGATGTAATCAGCATAATTCTACTAAGATCCAACACCCTATTGCATTCCAGCAGATAAGAATCACTTAATTTATAAATTATAATTCATCCACTTAATATCCACTAGATAACCATTCCTGAGGCAATTGTACATATTTTTGAAAATCTTATTCAGTTTAACTTACAACATATACTCACTCATTGTACATAATCATGTTTATACTATTTCTCTCTCACTAGTTAAGTAGTAGATATTATAAATTTACACTCATGTTTAATTGACAACAATATATGAAAGGAGAAGGAGGGAAGAAAGTTATTTATTCTAACTATAAGAACTCATGGATACTCAAGTAGGGGCCATGATTTGGGGAATCGTGTCAGTTGTTAGGGTCTATTATAGCCCCAAAGTAAAAGCTACCAATCGGTCACCTAATTACTCATAACCGTTCCTTCTGGGGTAATTAGTCAGAAATATCCTCTCACTCATAGTGAAAATGATGCAAACAAGACAAGTCATAATCTAGGAGTCTCCTTGTTACCCCAGCTAGCTGTTCTTCTGCTTTGATTTCGTCCAGAGTATCCCTTAATAAAATGAATGTAAATTCCAATCAAATCATGACACTTCGAAGACCCAGATATGTTCTCTAATATATACCTCATTGTCTCTCACACAAGCGAATTTAAATATAACAATCTTTCTCTTTTCAATCTTAAAGAACTCAATAGAAGCGAACAACGTAATGGTAGCACAGTGATTGAGGTGCGGGGCTGAAAGATGTTAGTTTAGAAGGACAAAACCTGTTAGAAATATGGTTGTGAACTTCCCCACTTTAGAAACAAAAATTGGATGTGAAAAGACATCAAAACATATATGAACACACCAGGGGTTGATTGTGTTCTCTACAATCTTCAGAAACACATCAAAGAAAATCTAACAAGCAACTTCAAAAGCCTGTTAGTCTCACTGCAAGCCGCAGTTCGGGGAGAAACGGCCAGTTAAAGGCCTTATTGAGGAAAATGACAGTATCCACAGAGAACACGAAGAGATTGACCTGCAAACAGTTTCTTGAAAAAATATCACCAAAAGATAATACAAATTCCACCTAGAAATAGAAATAACACCGGAGTGTACTATGGATACAGGAGGGATAAAATACAAACCAGGAATATAAACTGAGAAAAACTCAAGTCTATTGAAATTGTGTTCATAAAATACATGAGAGAGACTTAATATATATGTAACAAAGAGACAAGAGAATGATTACAAATATTTAATTTGAACTGAAACAGAAATAAAATAAAAGTAAGTTCAAGTTGAATTACTTTAATTCAAAAGATTTGCTGAATATATATGAGTGTGTGTCTATGTGTGTATGTATATATCCTAACCCCTGGAACCTGTATGTATGTGTTTATACTCACCAGTTATAGAATCACTGTTTTTTTCCTCTGATTTAAAAACTAAAAACCTATAGGCACCATGCTGTTTGGTAAGTCTCTAGAACCTCTTTTACATAACTGAAACTTTGGACATTTAAACATCACCCTCCCATTGCCTACAGCTAATAATACTTTATCATATACTTAAAATTTGTTAAGAGGGAAGAACTTATGGTAAGCGTTCTTACTACAAAAAACAAACATCTATAATAAAAAGGGAGCTGGGGGAAACTTTGAGAGCTGATGGGTTTATTTATGGCTTTGATGGTGATGATTTCATGGGTGTATATTTATCCCCACATTCATCAAGTACATTATACATGTATGGCTTTTAATATGTCAATCATATCTCAATAGAGTTGTTAAAAAAAAAAACAAAAACAACTAGGGGCGCCTGGTTGGCTCAGCTGGTTGAGCATCTGACTCTTGATTTCAGCTCAGGTCATTGTCTCAGGGTCTTAGGATTGAGTCCCTGTGTCGGGCTCCACACTTAGCAGGGAGTCTGCTTGGGATTCTCTCTCTCCCTCTCCCTCTGCCCCCCACCTCAAATAAATAAATAAATAAATCCTTAAAATAATCTAAACCAGAGACCTAAAAGCATACCAGGATTTAATGGAAGCCAGCACCTAATATTTTTAACAATAAAAAACAGGTATATATGGCACCCTGATTATAAAGTCTTGCTCATTTTAAAAGAAAATGAAAAAACCATATAGGATATAGTGGAAAGCTTAAATTGTACCAGGTATCCAATTGTCTTGAAATCACTGTTACTAACATGCTTAAGCAAAACACATACACACAATAAGGTGTTTTTGTTTGTTTGTTTGTTTAATACTACCGATGTGCCTTATCATTTGTTGAGAACATGACGGATTGGATACAATAGTGCCCTGGTCAGGTGTCTCTTTCAAGATCCTGGAACTTTTCTCCAAGCAGGCAGAAGTATTGCCTTATAACGAGTACATCCCCAGATATAAAGAATATATTCCATTGCTTTCCTTTTGAGGAAGTTGTTCCATTCAAGTATTTTACCCACTCTCCAAGCAAGGGCTTCCACATCCATCAGCTATTTAATGTGCATATAGACATTGGGAAGGGCCTTCCGGGAGGTAAGCTTTACATCGGATCAGCTGAGGCCTCTGCTTTGATTCTACCACAACCCAGTTGTTTCATTCTGTCGCATCCGTCTTCCTTCACCTTTCTGTTTCTGTTTCTGAGAACAATTCCCCAAACTACCAGCATACAAGTTCTGATTCAGCTACCTAGTAAGACTACCCATAATGGTCTTTGGAATAGACTCTAAGATGGGATTTTTGAGGCCGATCACTTGCTTACTGCTGGCCGTGAAGACCCCAAGTCTTGGGAATGTGAACCAAGTGCCAACAGTCATTGGAAAATTAGCAGCAGCAGGGCTTTGTAAAAATTCACTGGTGCTGAAGCAGGATGGAGACCCTTGGAAGCTCATACCTTGGTGGTATCATACATTGTGTCTTTGAGGTGCTAGATGGAATTCAAGTTTGAATCAAATGACTGGTGCTGGAGAATACTGATTCATTAGAAAAGACACATAAAGGCCAAGACATATTAATAATAACAATTTAAGGCAATGGTAGGGGGCTTCCTTGACATTACAGAAAGAGATGTTGGTCTCCTACAGTTGTAGGGAAGCGAAAGATGAGGATTGTGCTCAGGGCTAATACACAGGTCCCTGAGCTCCAGAGAACATAGAATTCTCCTATCACACCAAAAGGAGATGGAAAACAAATTGGAACCCAGTCCCAAGAACAAGAGTTATTGAGTCCTGAGGACAGAACTTGAGAGCATTTCCTTATCTGGCTATAGTGTAAGGCCCTCCCACTGGCAGACTCTCCTTGCTATCTTGGAGATTGTCCTTGTCCATTACCTCCCACTGCCATGACTGAGGTGGGCACAGGGACTATGCTCCCCTTTGGGGCTACAGGTCTTATAGTTGGTTTCCTTCCATGCTTGCAGGATGAGAACTATAGCAATTTAGAGAATAGGCTTGGAGTTTCTTTGACAATGCAATACCATCTGAAATGTTGTTAATATCATGCACAAGAAAACTGCATGTTTATAAAGTCTTTGATCATTTACCTAATGGTTTGTGAACTTGTATGAGCTGAACAGTAACCCCAAATATATGTCCATATCCTAATGCCTGGATCCTGTAAACATTGCCTGATATGGTAGAAGAATGACTACTATGTTATATGATGAACAATGTGACTGAGTTAAGGATCGATCATTCAGGTATATCATAAATGTGTCACACGCACCTTTGTAAGACATAAGTGGAAGGAGATTAGATAGAATGAGAGCAGAAGACTCACCCCCACAGAAGAGAGGGTGATTGTAAATCAGACGCAGAGATTGGCATGATGTGGCCACAATTCCAGAAATGCCAAGGAATGCTGGGCAGCCACTAGAAACCAGAACTGGCAAGGAACGGATTCACCCACTCTGAAGGGACTCTGAAGGGAGGACGTCCTTGTCAACAACTTGCTTCTGGACTTCTGGCCTCCAGAACTGTGAGGGAATAAGTTCCTGCTGTTTTATGCTACTAAGGTTGCATAATTTGTCACAGCATATCTAAGAAACTAATACAGAGCTCTGCTTCTTTTCCTCTCCATCTTTTTTTTTTAATATTTTATTTTTATTTATTTGTTAGAGAGAGAGAGAGAGAGAGAGCGAGCACAGGCAGACAGAGAGGCAGGCAGAGGCAGAGGGAGAAGCAGGCTCCCCGCCGAGCAAGGAGCCCGATGTGGGACTCGATCCCAGGACGCTGGGATCATGACCTGAGCTGAAGGCAGCCGCTTAACCAACTGAGCCACCCAGGCGTCCCTCCTCTCTATCTTCTTCTCTACCTAATCTTGATCTGTCAAAAGCAACGGGCTTGTCAGATGTCATTGTCTGGTAAACTGAGGTTTCTTGAAATTATTTTCAATTTAGTACTAGGCAATTCCAGACATGTCTTCTGCATGTTGTTTGTTCTGCCTTAATGGCTTGGTATGTATGACACATTGATTATGCTATTTTTTATATTTTAATATTAATTAAAAAAATAATTTTGTCACTTGTCAGTTTTGGGTAATTCATCTGCATTGTTTATATTAGTTGGAGGCAACAGAGGTTAGCAATTCAGCCTGGTACTCCTAGGGTAGCTAGGTCACCCACGAGCCACATAACTTTGAGTAAGCACATTAACCTCTGGAAGCCTCAGTTTATTTATTTATAATATGGGGTTAATAAATGTGATATTTAAATTAGTTAATATTTTCATAAATTAGAAGCATTCCTGGAATATGCTATATATTTGCTAATCAACACTGGATTAAGAGCATAAATTTTTCATGACTTATTTGGCTTAAATCTGTACATATGAAAGGGGTGGGCAGAGCAATAGTATCCCAAAGATGCTCACGTCCTAATTCCCAGAACTGGTGAATGTGTTCTCTTATATGGTAAACACTTTGCAGATGTGAGTAATTA
The DNA here is from genome assembly GCA_003697995.1 of Taxidea taxus jeffersonii. Taxonomy (NCBI): domain Eukaryota; kingdom Metazoa; phylum Chordata; class Mammalia; order Carnivora; family Mustelidae; genus Taxidea; species Taxidea taxus. The sequence goes on along the minus strand of ML100853.1, from coordinate 35,302 downwards.
AGACTGAAATGGGATGATATACTATATTATACAGGTGGGTCCAGTATAATCACATGGGTCCATCAAAGGAGAGAATAGCCTAAATTTTTCATGTGACCCCAATGTTAACTGCAGGCCTTTATAAAGGGTGGAGAGCAGCAGGAGAGTCAGGAGTGGGGGCCATGACGATGGAAGTTAAGGTTGGTGTACGTCGTGTCTGGTTTCGACGCTGGAGTAAGACCATTGGATGAGGAGTACAGGTAGTGTCTAGAAACTTGAGAAAGCCAGAGAAGAGATTCTTTTCCTAGAGCTCCCAGACTGGAGGTCAGCCCTGCAGAAACTATGGTTTTAGCCCAACGGACCTATTTGTTTTTCTGAGTTCCAGAACTATAAGACCTAAATCTGTGTTGCTCTAAGTCCGAGTTTGTGGTAATTTGTTACAGTAGTTGGGGGAAGCTCATGGAGATTATAGAATGTTTAAATAAGTGCTTCCAGGGGCGCCTGGGTGGCTCAGTGGGTTAAAGCCTCTGCCTTAGGCTCAGGTCATGATCCCCAGGTCATGGGATCGAGACCTGCATTGGGCTCTCTGCTCAGCAGGGAGCCTGCCTCCTCCTGTCTCTCTCTCTGCCTGCCTCTCTGCCTACTTGTGATCTCTGCCTGTCAAATAAATAAAATCTTTAAAAAAATTTAAAATTTAAATAAGTGCTTCTACTCCAATATCTTTTTTTTTTTTCTTTTAATGGAAGAGGATACTAGTGTGTGCCTTGTGAAGTTTTCTGTGCATTTTCTTATGTTTTTCTAAGGTAGCTCTCTGAACTCTGATCCTGCTGGATAATATGTAGCATGCACCTCTTATTCCAGAAGTCTGCCCTAGCTGTTTGTGTCCTCCTCTTGGCATCTTCTCACAGTTTTTCCAGGTGGTCCAAACCACTAGCCCTCAAGAATGGCAAAGCTTTGCCCTTCCTTGCAGAAACAGGAAACTACGGTATATAGCACAGGTTATGAAAGCCTGGAAACTCTCTTGAATGTGCCCTCTCGAAGGGGGTTGCCTCTTTGCTCTCAGAATCTATATTAAACCACTGTGAAAAGCAGAGTCAGGAGGCCTTTAAGGAGGTCCACCTTCTGCTCGTCCTCACTGGGGGAACCATGGTCTTTTGAACTGAGCCCAACCACAAATACTTCTGCCGAAACACCTGCAACTTGCTATAGTCAAGTACAGAACTTTTGCTTGGTGGTAGCCTTAGTAACCAATTGCGTTTAGCCCATCATGATTCTTGGTAAACAACTTATAGTAAGGTTTTTGTTTTCTCTTTTTTTCAATTAAAAAAAACCCTAAATTTTCCTACCGATGGGACACAATTGGTTGCCACCTGGATCTGTGCTCCCTGGATTGCAATTCTAAGACTTCCAAATAACAGCTTTTGTTTTCTTTTTTTTTCAGCTTTTTTTTTCCCCGTCAGTCAACACATGTTGAAAGCCTTTTTCTCCTAGAAGTTTTATTCCTGTCTCTTAAGTTAAAGACATGTATTATTTTAATTTTTTTAATTTTACTTTATTCTCGGTGGTTACAATCGCTTAAAATAGATTTGTGCCAATGTTCCCATACCTGCAACGAAGAGTTGATTTTATATTTTTGTTGGCATCCATTCATTTCCTTTTTTAGACTTGATAAGTACAGGATCCTAAGTTACACTGAATTTCAGGTAAACAATGATGTTTTCCTATAGTACATCACATACAATATTGGGGACTTACATTGAACTGTTTTTTTAACTTATTTAAATTCAACTTGGAATCCTGCATTTTCATTAAATCTGGCAACTACATTTTTGGTACAACCTTCTGATTTCAGGCTTTGTTCTTCAATTTAGCTTTCTATAATGAAAATCTACATTAAACCACTTTGTCAATTGGGAGAACAGTCTTTTTCCAAATTACTACTTACAGAAACTTGTAAAAATATCATCCTTTATGACTACTACATTCCAGCTGTTAACTGTGATAGTATAAATAGTAATAATAACAGCACTAACCTTTGTAACAAAAACTATTAGCACTTCTGATTTTAAAACACTGGTAATTAGGAAAAAAACCAGTAGTAATTAGAATTTGCAGGCAATTCAAATTCTCATCTTTGAAGACTTGTTTTTTAATGATTTAGCTGACATATCACGTATTAGTTTCAGGTGTACGATATGATTTAGTATATATTGTGCAATGATCCCCACAATAAGTAGTTAATCTCCATCACTGTATTCGTTATAAGCTTTTTTTCTTTGAGGACTGTTAGGATCTCAATAACTTTCAAATACACAATACCATATTAACAATTGTTACCATGTTGTACTCTCTATTCCAGGACTGACTTGTTTTATACCTGGAACTTTGTACTTTTCGGCTCCCTCCGCTCATTTCTCCATCCATCTGCCCATGGACACTTGGGTGCTTAAGTATCTTTCCTACTGTAAATACTGTTATAGTGAATATGGGGTGACTGTATCTTTTCAAGCTAGCATATTTTCCCCTTTAGATAAACACTGAAAAATGGAATTTTTGGATTGTATGGTGCTTCTATTAATTCGTTTGAGGAACCGTCATACTGTTTTCCCTAGTGGCTGCACCAATTTACTTCTCCACCAACAGTGTACAGGTGTTTTTCTCCACATCCTTGTCTATATTTATTTCTTTCCTTAGCAACCATTCTAACAGGTGCAAGGTAATAACTCTTGGTGGTTTTGATTTGCATTTCCCTGATTAGTGATGTCAAGCACCTTTCCATGTGCCTCTTAACTAATACGTCTTTAGCAAAATGTCTGAGTAGATCTTCTGCCCATTTTTAAAATCACATTTTTTTCCTGCTACTGAGTTTTAAGAGTTCTTTATATATATTTTTGGATATTAATCTTTTATCAAATAAAGGATTTGCAAATATTTTCTCCCATTTCATAGGCTGCCTTTTCATTTGGTTGACGCTTTCCTTTAAGTAGGTGGTTTGTTTGATGTAGTCCCACTTGTTTTAGTTCTGTTTTTGTTTTTCTTTTTTTTGGTTTGTTTTCTTTTTTTTGTTTGTTTTTCTTTTTTGTTCTGTTTCCTTGGCTTTTAGTGTCAAATAGAGTTTTGTTCAAGTGTGTTGAAATTAGAAAAAAAAATAATTAAAAATACCTATTTAAAAAGGGTGACCATTGGAACAGTTTGATAGGTTTAAATTTAACTTGGAACCTCCTATGTAACCAAATGAAGTAAAAAAATGTGTGCTGAGTTGTAAAGGACAAACTAATCATTTATTATTAAATGAATCCTCATATAGTCTCATTTTAATCAATCTTCAAATCTGTCATCAAAACTATCAAATTGTTTATTCTGACTTTTTAAAACTGGCACACCTTAATTTATAAAGTCTGCTTATGTCAATTAAATATCAATGATTTTTTTTTTTATTTGACAGAGATCACAAGTAGACAGAGAGGCAGGCAGAGAGAGGAAGGTAAGCAGGCTCCCCGCTGAGCAGAAAGCCAGATGCGGGACTCGATCTCAGGACCCTGGGATCACGACCTGAGCCGAAGGCAGAGGCTTTAACCCACTGAGCCACCCAGGTGCCCCAAATATCAATGATATTCAATAAAATTGGGATTAACATTTTTTGTGTATAAAAATATCCAACAGCTTCAAAAATGTGAAAATCTTTACCTCAGAAAGACTCCTGAATGAAGCTCTATTAAAAAAAAAAAATCATGCTGAGGAACTCTACCTGTATTGAAGATATAACATCATTATATATCGGTCAACTCATAATTCTGGTAATGCTGCATCTAATCATGCCTTATTCTCTAGGCTTAGCTGTTGACTTTACCAAGCACCTAGGACTCTAGGTCATAATAAATTAATTTTTAAATATAGCTGATTACTTCACAAAAGAGAAACTAAATTTAGGCTCATATTTATTAGCTTTAACTATGACAGCTATGTGTCCAAGTTCATGGCCTACGTACGAGTTCACTTCTAATATGTGGCCAGTTCAATCATTTTGAACCTCGTCATATTGTCCGTTAATTGAGTCATTCCATCATTCAGATGAAACCAGATAGAATGATGATCCGTTTAAATACCTTTATACTATAGAATTTCTAACAACCGAGAAACTCATTTCTCCGATACGGATTTTTATAGGAGTCCTGAACAAATATTTGCTCCCATTTATTTGACATGCTTAAGTTCAAACTTAACTTTTCCTGAACGGCTGCTTCTCACTTCAAACCATAAAGAGTAACAAGCCTGTGGCAGCGTAAGGAAGTTTTCCAGATTGACTACAGCTGAATGATAACTCAAGCTTTTAACTCCGGTGTTAACACACTTCAGAATTGCTCCAGTTTGTATCTCTGTCTAGAAATATTCCAAGTGACAGCTATACTATCACAAGGCTTAGCCCCTCCACCCCCTTAAATGACTATGGCGATATTCTGTGTGTTTTTCTGCTAGTACAAGTGAGTCTAGTTTTTCCATCTTGCAGTTTCTCAAGGGCTCTGTGATCTTCCAAATCAACACGGGGGGAAAGTTTTACACTGCTTGCTGTGAAGAACCTGTTCCTAGCATTCTGCTTCTCTTAATGGCCAGTTGTAATACTGGGGCCATATGTCTAGTGATAAATTGAATTTAATCATGTATTGTTTTATTCAGCAGCTAATTCTTCTCAGGGCTTCAGTGATCCATTAATCTTTTTGTATTAAGATAGTAATATGGGTGTATGTAATCTGATGATATCCTCTGTATTTTAGATTCAGATGCAATGCATTTATGGTGGAAGGCAGCTTTAGCAAACTCTATGCTGTATTTTGCATGTTAATCAAGTTAGCAGGAAGCCATTGCTGTTAACTTTTATGCACCCAGCAATGAATCTAAGTATATTTATTACTGCCAATTTTGTTTCTAAATTCCTCCTTTCATTACTAGAGCACCATAAACCTGTGTGCCCATAGCTTTTTATGGAATCCTTCACTTTGTATTATCCAAGATGTATCTTTTCCATTAAAAAAAAAAAAAAAAGTCCCATTTCCATCTTTGGTAAAACATAGGAAAGTATACTTAGAACACTAGGTGAATAATTCTAAAAACAAAACAAACAAAAAACGCCTTAAAAAATGAGTATGTTTTCCCTTTTGGAATCATTTGCATGTTAACTAAAATGTCTTTTTGGATGAGAAGGAATGGTCTTCCAATATGTTACAGACCAGTCTCCGTATAACATATTCTACTTTTGTCCCGAAGATAAGTTGGGTGCTTACGTGCTGCCATATACCATTTTCAAATGTGCCTGGGTTGAGCCCGTACCTTATCCTATGATACAGGGATGGTGAGTAAAGAAAGGTAAGGAACAAAGACTAGGGCAGTAAAAATGAAAATAGGTTTTTGGAATTGGTCTGTCTGGTTTTGAATGCCATATATTTGTGTTCTTAGCAAGCTCCTAGCCTCTTGGTTCTGAGGTTTCTTTTTCCACATCATGGGGATAACTGCATTGCTCCAGAAGGCAAATTGTGAGAATTAAACAAAATTCTGCAAAGGAAGTAAAGTTTCCCATCTCTCTGCACACACACTCCTGCCAATGGAACTTCCACTGGGAGGTGATGGAACACTAAATTAAACTCTGTCACACTGTCACAAAATGTCTAGTGTGATGGACTGCTTCAGAGCTGGGTGATGTAGGGCATCAACAATGTAAGAGATGGCAGTTCTTTTCTTTTACTGCTTTGTTATCTTCAGTTTGTGTCTGTTTTTATATACAGTATGAGTGAAAGCAAATGACCAAAGCGTTAACTTACTGGGGGACCTAGAAAAAGCTGAATGAATGTTGATAATTACTAGAAGAGTTAAGAGTGAAGAAAAATGGTGTGTATGAGAGTTCTCTAGGAACTGATTATGTTAACAATCTATGAGATGACACTTTTTTTTTAAAGTTTCTGATTCTTTTTATCAAAGTATGAGATTAACTTTTTCAGAAATTTTCTATAAGTATATAATTAGTGAAATTTGTTTTTGACAATGACTTCCTCATAATATAATTTAGAGTAGTTTAAAAAATATGCATTAAATTACAACATTTTTTTTAAGATTTTATTTTAGAGATAATAAGTGCACCAGTGGGGGCAGGGGCAGAAGAGGAGGGAGAGGAAAAGATTATCTCAAGCAGACTCCCTGCTGAGTGCAGAGCCCAGCACTGAGTTTGAACACATACCCTGAGGTCAGGACAAGACCTGAAACCAGGAGCTTGATGCTCAACCAACTCAATCACCATGGCACCCCAATACAACCAAACTCTTGAAAACCCTAAGTATATAAAGATTTCTGGATCATTTTTTTTTTTAAGATTTTATTTATTTATTTGTTAGAGAGAGAGAGCGAGCACAGGCAGACAGAGTGGCAGGCAGAGGCAGAGGGAGAAGCAGGCTCCCTGCTGAGCAAGGAGCCCGATGTGGGCCTCGATCCCAGGACGCTGGGATCATGACCTGAGCCGAAGGCAGCCGCTTAACCAACTGAGCCACCCAGGCATCCCTGGATCAGTTTTTATGTAAATATTATACTGAGGTAAACATTTAGCAACATAACATATATTTAAATGTTTGGTAATTAGCAGATTATTTGAATAAAGTAGGTTGTGAAGGTATTAAAATATCAACTTTAATGAGAAATTAACTTATAAAACATTGATAAAAATATTTTCCTGGTCAATAGCACTGACAAGTTAACATTGTATCATCTAGTCATACCTTAAGAATTTCCTACATGGAATGAAAACTGTACACTTATGTATTTGAATTTATAAACCACTCCATATTTTGTATAGATTTTTTTTTCCTACTATAGGGGGAAAATGGCTAAGTACCTGCATTCTGACTATTTCTAACTATAAAACTCTAATACAATCTCATTAGAATAAAGATTTACTATAATCTTCTCAAATACATAGAATATAAAATATCTTTTCTACTCAGATAAATACATTACTTTGGATGATCTGGATATCAGTTTTGATTATCCCTTACAAATTGAGTAATAGAAAATAAGAGATGAACAATTGATAAAACTTTTATTAAGTGACAATCTTTATATTCTGAAATATTTTGATTTAAAAGACAGCAACATTAAAAAGTATTCTTGTCTGTACTAAATAGCCCATGTTCTAATTATGTATACATAAATATACATAAATAAATATATGTATAAAATATATAAATATAGGTTATAGAAAGCCACCCTCAATCCAGTGTATCATGCAAGTTTGTATTATGGGATGGACCTTAGGTAGGCTGGGAGGATACAAGGATGAATAAGACACAAATCCTGGGGCACCTGGGTGGCTCAGTGGGTTAAGCCTCTGCCTTCAGCTCAGGTCATGATCCCAGGGTCCTGGGATCGAGCCCTGCATTGGGCTTTCTGCTCAGCAGGGAGCCTGCCTACCTCCCTCTCTCTCTGCCTGCCTCTCTGTCTACTTGTGATCTCTGTCTGTCAAATAAATAAATAAAATCTTAAAAAAAAAAGACACAAATCCGAACTCTGTCTATAACTGTACCTTTTCAGTGTTTGATCTTGCTTGATAAAATTGCAAATGTAAATAAAAATGACTAAACTATTTTGATCTGTTTTTTTCTTTTCAGGCCATTTGGAGTGGGAATAAAGAACAAAACCATCTTCATGAGAGAACCGTTATCATGAAAGACTGCAATGTAAAAGGTAAGTCAATCATTGCTCTCTACTTCCCTGCTGGAAGGAGGTAAGAGAATTACTTATTCATTAATGCAATTAATATTTGAGAGTCTTATAAACAGAATGCACTCTTAGAATGAGTTTATATCTCAGATAACATGATGAAATTGCTTAAGCATAAAATGGATTTGACAGCAGAGAGCCCTATTTCCTTTTTAAACAAGCAATGAAATCTGTCCTATTTGTAGTAAAACTCTTTAGAATGCTGCAATCATTATCCAAATACAAACCAAAAATTACTCAATAAAAAAGTATTCTTAGATTTCTTTTGTTTTAACACAAATACTATAGAATCAAGCCCAATTTACTCCTTATCTTTGGATACAAAAATCCCTGTATTTATATGTGCAGTGACCTCTAATTCTAGCTACCTGGAGCTAGGCTAAACCTCACCGGTTGGAGATAGACTTCCACAAAATGGCTCACACTTCACACACCAGCCACAAAATCAGGGGTTCCCAGAAGCCACCCTCCTTTCTAACAGACTGAAATTCAGGGGTTCCCACTGGCCTTTCAGTATTCATTATAATAATTTATAGAGCTTAGGAAAGCTATACTTAATATTATAGTTTTATCAAAGTAAAAAGGCTATGAATTGGAACCAGTCAAAGGAAAGATCTTATATTAATAAGATCTGAGAATGTCCCACATGAGGTACTTATATTATCTTCTCCTCATGGGTTTAGGCTATGTTACCTTCCCAGAACATTAATCACATTGATATGTAACAATATGCATGAAATATTGTTAACCAGAGCAGACTACAATAGCTTCAGGTGTCCAGAGCTTTTATTAAAAGTCAGAATTAATCGAATTGATTGTGATGTTGAACTCCAACTCTCTTTCCCTTCTTCAGAGATTGGACTAACATCATATGACTCAAAGTACCAATCCTCTAAACACATGGTTGACTTTTCTGGTATGGCCAGCTACCCTAGTGGATGATTTCATCTTTGAGATCCCCATTCTGAGTCACCTCATTATCAGAGACTCTTAGGTCCCACCATGAATAACAAAGACATTACTATCACTGAGGAAATGTCAAGTATAGAGAGGCTGCCTCCCAGATATGTGAGATAAAGGACAAAATATCATGCAATAGTATCACTTTGAGCAGTTCCATCTAAAAACCCAAAGAGCCTCTGTCTCTTGAAGAAATCTTCAAATGATTTTTTGAGCTGTTCTAAGCATCTCCCACCCTCCCTATTTCCCCAGTTCTTCCTGATCCTTTACCACTGACTTCCCTGCCCTACAGAATACTTTGAAAATTCTTTGATCTGGCCATTAATAGAAACCTTAAAATATACTTATTCTACAACTTTAGCTTCTAAATGTTATTACTACAAGGTAGGTACTTGTGCCTTAAAGCTAATTTGATGTTTTATATTTAATATATTTACTTATATATTCATTATATATATTCATAATACATGTGTAATATTTGATATTTGATATTTGATATATGTATTTACACTTGATATAATTTACTGTCTAGGGCTCATGCAATTTTTTTTTGTTTTACTCGCCTTCTAATACTTCATGAATATATTACACATGTATCTAGAGTAGTGTTTGGCATATGGTGATCCTTAAGTGTGCATGTCTTCAGTGGCCTAATAGCAAAACCTCAAGGACCAAAGATGTTTTAATTTCCATATTTGGTAACATTTGCCAAGACTCATCACAATACAGGATCTCTAAACATAGGAAAAGGATTGAGGTAGTAAACAGCCAAAATGATAAATGTCCAATCAATCCACAATTGCTACTATAAATAATATATACACATCTTTCCATATACATAGTTCCAGATATAAATAGCTTCACTTAGTTCAGCTTTTCCTTAAACTAACGAATATTCTCCCCTTTGCTGTCAGGGAGCCCGATGTTTCTTTCTGTGTCACTGTATCATTT
>ML100853.1:0-25644 GCA_003697995.1 Taxidea taxus jeffersonii | reverse complement strand
TTCCTCCTTATGTATGTCTCTATAACCTGTGCACTAAATGATACAGTTAACCAATACCAGCAAATCCATTTGTACATATTGCAAGGAAAGAAATACAGAAAACTTCAACCATGTAAGAAAAACAAAATCAGAAGTTATAACTGGTTTCTGAAACTGGTCACAAGGGTTTGCTAGCTTTTATGTTCTGTCTTTTTGCACTTACTTGGCATCTAAACTGTCTTTTAACCAATGAGTCTTTGGACTTTCTGCTTTTAATAAGTTTTCAAAACTTTTGATTACATTTTAACATTGGGTATGTTTGTACAAGTAGGCATGCTGGTGAATCATCTAGATCCTATTCCTCCTTTGATTAGTATAATAACATTTGAATTTCCCTTGTCATGGTCAAACACCATAATGACCCTGAAATTTTCTGTTGTTTTTGATTGATCCATTGAAAAGAGAAACTAGAAATTGTGATGTGGCCTCTCATAAAAAGATACCTCTCACCACCATTGAAATGATAGTTTCTGAAACCATAACATCACCACCCACTATTGGATCAAAAGAAAAGGGGTGAAGGGGACAAAACAAAACAGCCAAAAAAATTCATTTTAAAAAGAAGCCAGGGCTTTCCTAACCATTGTATTTGAGAAACGATCCTGATATGTAGCTGGCATCTATACATCCTTGTATGAGTAGCTCTTAATAAAAATGTGCCTCCGTAAGTTAAGTCACTTCTTTATGGTACACCAAAGTTTTTGATACTATAATATTATTTAGCATTCATTCTTTGATTTGATTTGATTTATGTAACTAAAACCACTTTTTTAAAAAAGATTTTATTTATTTACCTGACAGAAATCACAAGTAGGCAGAGAGGCAGGCACAGAGAGGGAGAGGAAGGCTCCCTGTCGAGCAAGAGAGTCCGATGCGGGGCTCGATCCCAGGATTCTGGGATCATGACCTGAGCCGAAGGCAGAGGCTTTGGCCAACTGAGCCACCCAGGTGCCCCCTAAAACCACTCTTTAAGAAAATAACTAATCCTAACTTCTTGAGCCTGAAATTCCAATCCATTACCTAACTAACAAAACCATATATATAATTTCATTTCTATCTGGATTTAATTATTTTTCAATTCCAAATATTCCTTAGACCATTGCCAATTTAAATTAGCAAATCTCTATAACTCTTCTAGAATAAAATACTTCTTATAAAGTTCCCCAGGATGCTTTGTTACCTAAATTTAATCTGAGCCTAAAAGACTTTGTAGACTATGCCTTGGTAGGGAAGGCAACTTGTTTTCCTTACATGGAACCCATTTGTGTGGTAAATTATAGCACATCCAATCAAGACAAGAAATGAGCTGTCACTCAAGGAAGAAGGGGTTTCTCTAGTTGCCAAGAAAACATTACAGTGTTGGAAATAACACTACAAGTCCTTAATCTCTTTTTTAATTCTCAGAGTCTCTTACCTGATAATTATCCAAATCTTCACATAGGAGACCTGATGAAGCTGCAGGTCACATATCCTCTTCCTTTGGAAATAACCTGGCACTGGTATTTGCATAAAGTGTTCTTGCTCTGCATGAAAAGTATTCTTGCTCCATATAATAGTATCCTTGTTCTGCATATGCTATAAAGATACTTCTGAAACAAATCTAGGAATGTTCTATGGTTTAGACTATTTATGCTAAGAATTGAGAGATTTCAGTTTCTTCTTTATGGTTATTCAACTACCTCATTCTTTAGCCATGTAATTCTTGATGGCTTTCAAAGTTTTGCCTTCGATGGAGAATTCATTCTAGATGTTCCCAAAATATGTGGTTAACCATCAGTTTGTTGCATACATGTGTGCAGTATTCTAATATTTGATTATTAACTGCTTTATACTTCTCTAGCCCTAATTACATCAAGGATCCACTTCTTTGAACTTCTTTTTTTTTTTTTTTAAAGATTTTGTTTATTTATTTGACAGACAGAGATCACAAGTAGGCAGAGAGGCAGGCAGAGAAAGAGGAGAAAGGGAAGCAGGCTTCCTGCTGAGCAGAGAGCCGGATGCAGGGCTTGATCCCAGGACCCTGGGATCACGACCTGAGCTGAAAGCAGAGGCTTTAACCCACTGAGCCACCCAGGCGCCCCTGAACTTCTAATAATCTTCTGACTATTCAGGTAGTCCCAAATCAACTGATCTAGGGAATAAATGTGTTGAGACCGGGTACTTTACAAGATTTACTGGAAGAATAGGGAATTGGCCTAAGGAAATAGGCAGGCAAAGGGAATGCTAGGTGCCAAAAATTATGCCTAAAATACTTTACCAAAAATGGCCTAAGGAAATAGGCAGGCAAAGGGAATGCTAGGTGCCAAAAATTATGCCTAAAATACTTTACCAAAAAATGGGTTATTGTCTCTGTTGATAATCATTTGATATCTCCAAAAGTGCTAACACCACTCAACACAGTATCACTTTGTTGAACTGGAATGAATTCCCCCAAATATTTAACTTTCTGGTTTGAAATATTTCTATATCTACCCCTGTTATGCTTATGATATTAATAGCCTGTTAACATAAGAGCAAAAAAGAAAATGCTTTTTATAATGTGTTGGGGAAAACTAGTTTCAAAGATATAACACAATGCTTAATTTTACTAAATGATAAAATATTACAGAAAATTAGGAAACCTATCTTAATCTGAAGTAGAAAACAATCATTTGAATGTAAATTGTTATAATCTCTATAGATTACATCTTCTATCATATATTTAGTGAGCACTTAAAGGGCCAGCTGATCTGATGTTTAAATACTTTTTAAGCGCCTTATATAACTGTCTAGAGTAAAGTTCTAATACTACTTAATAATATGGCATGCTTTTCAATATTTCACTAGAATCACCTAAAACTCCAGAGAAATCATATTCTTTATGGGTTCCATAAATGGTGTCATTTTTAAGAGCACAATTTCAAAAGGCACATATGAGAATATAGTGATATGACAAAATCTGTCTGCGATATTCAAGCAGACACCTAAATCTCCAAGGGGCTGGGTAGAGGTCAACATTTATACAATATTTATAATAAAAAGCCCAAGAAACATCTTGCCATTATTACATTTCATGTACATCACTGCATTAACCGCCATGAAGCTGACACTTTTACTAGCTGAGATATTACTGCTTCGAAATCAAACTTGAAATCAAAAGCTTTTTCCTGCTTAGAACAGGATACCCTGCAAAGACCATCAAGTATATTTCACATTGCATGCTGCTTTGTTCTGCTAGAAATACTTCAATATTCAGGTGACATAAGCTAATTCTCTGAAATCAATGATAATGAGCTAGCTGTTGCTAAATTATACACAACACAGCCAAATCATCTTATCATAAGGGGCAGAACGGTTAGCATTTTAATGGAGCAGGGTGTAAATGGTCGGTGTGTAAGTCAGGTGGTAGAGTAAAAACTGTATTTGTTGAGAAGCTGAAGACGTGAAATTAAACTTTAAGAGTTAATCTTACCCTTGGGATCTAGGCCACATGGGTACGTAGAGGTTCTCAACTCTAAAGTGCAGATTAGACCTATTCAACTATGAAGTATTATGCAAATGTAATTTGTTGAGGAAGCTATACTAAAATGAGGATGGAAATTCTGAGTTCGAATTTCATGTTATGAGTAGAAGAAATAATGTACCTCTCCTAAGATACCATATGGCACATAAGAGCTACCTGCTTAATGTTTTTGTCATAGAAGATAATGACAAAGCCCCAATCTCACAGATATTTGGTTTTATTAACTGCTGCAGATAATTCTGCATCAATCACAACTTGCTATAAAGATAAAAAAAAATGCAAATCTCAAATTCTAAATTACAATGACTCCTGAGAGGTGAGATTTTATTGATCTTAAAGTCAAGAAATTATGGGGAGATGGGAGTGTAGGCAGGCCCAACAGCCTGTCTTGCCACATAAACATCAAACAAATCATGCTAAATTTTCAGAATCTCTGTCAGGCTCTGGAAAACAGGCAACAGCAACCAAGTAAATGGTTTTCTGGGGCTGGGAAGGTGATAGGGAATGAGTGCTTATTGAGCATGTATGTGTGTGTCTGTGTTTTTTTTTTTTTTGAGGGGGTGGTACGTAATATGAACTGGACACTGGCAGTGGTTATACAGCATAGTAAGTATACTACAGTCCACTGAATTGTATATTTTAAAATTGTTAGGAGAAATCTTATGTATCCAATTATGAATAATAGGACAATATAAAACTAACATAAATAACCCAACACATTAAATTATGACAAACTCCACATTTAAATGGTCTTTCTGGTAACATTTAACAAATATTTATGAAAAAAATAGCAAAATCAGTTTATTTTTCCAGAAAATAGAACAGTGGGAAACAGTCGAGCTTGCATTAATATGTGTGCTTAACCTTAATGCCAGTACTTGATACTGAAGGTTACCTGCATAGGCTATCCCCAAACATGCCTTTTTGAGGTATGGATTATTTTGAGTTGAAGACAAAGGGAAACTAGCAGAAGCAGGGAAAGCGATTTCTCCTCCTCGCTGCCTAAAAATAAAGTATAAGATTCCCCTTTGTTAAACCAATAATAATAATAATAATAATAAAAGTTTCTACTTTTCTCCAAGGAAACTTCCACTTGTAAAGTCTATTGTGTCAGAGCTGATCAACTGAGAGACTCTGTGTTCATAAGATAATGCTTATTTACCATATATTTTCTCTTCTCTCTTTCTAACTCTACCCCTACTCCTGTCCATCTAGAAGCTCCCAACCCCTTTTATTTACCCTAACATGGTGGGTAAGCCTCAACCATCTCGCTGCTCCCTTGGACCACATTTCTTTGAACTTCCTCGCATAAACCTGTAAACCTGCCTTTTTTGTTCATTTGTTTGTGTTTTTGTTAATCCGTGTTTTATCAGTTTGGTATATGGGCAATATTGCAAAAGCACAGACTAATATCCCTTGTGAGCCTCTAAAAATCCTTAAATATCATCCAAGGAAATACAACAATATATACCGAGAATAATGCCTCGACCAAGGGGGTTTATCCCAAGAATAGCTTAATATTTAAAAGTTATTTGATGGAGATCACCATGCTAACAAAGTACAGGAGGAAAACCATGTAACTTCAGTAATTGCAGAGAAAAGCACATGAGAATATTGAGCAGGAACCAGGGTCCTGAGAAGATACCCCAAGGCTGTGATGTAGGCAACTCTGGTGTTTAATCTCCGGTTCTAGCTGGGAATGTGTATCTGGAGGGTCAAAAAGGCAGAAAAATGCTGGTGGGTAGCCGCTTGCCTCCAAAATGGATGGGAGACAGCATAGAGGGAAAGCTCCTAAGATATGAACCGCAACTACGCATCTCTATCTTTTCACACCTCTCAGAAGCAGACTGATACCTTACATAAAACAGACAAAATGAAGGACCTAATCAACATTTGAGAAACACTATGAAAGATAGTGATGAAATGTAAACATCGGGTGAAGTAAAAACTAAACTTAAATGAAAGAGGAGTTAAATGTTCTAAATACTATCTTTTGTGCAATGTAAGCTTTGTTAAAAATACTTAAAATTGTCCTCGACTTTGATAATTTACTGTATGGGGTTAATTTGAAAATACATTAATCATGATATTCCAAAGCACTAATCAAGTAAACTATAAAATGATAGTTCATATGTTAAATGCCATTTGTTACAATATTCATAAATTCAGTGAATAAGAACTCCAAATCCACAGATGGAAAAAAAAAGTTAACAAGATTACTATATGAGTTCTAAGAAGTAACATGCATTTTATATGCAGAGTTAACTGTAAAAACCTCTTGGTAATATAGCACAGATCGATTGACAGAATCTCAGATATTGAGTTTCTCAGTCATTCTGGCTAAGGATGATTTTGAAGCCTGGGAGTGACGGTGATCAAAGTACATTACAATCACACATCTTGATACTGTAGAATATGAACAAATTTATAAGATGAATACAAGCCTATCTCCATGTATGCATATGTGTAGACATGCACACATACATTAAACAATGGTTTTATGCTTGCCTCTTACAATGAGCTCTGTTACTGCTACCTTTCCTTTTAGGAAAAAGAAAACCCTATGTTTTGTATATATGACTATGAGTGTACTCCATACAGTATATACATAACATATTTGTATATACGTAGGTATAATTTATCATGCATATACATGCATTTATTCTGGACTCTGTGATTTGTCAGTCTTACCAGGGGTCAAATAGACAATATTTTCTGTCACTTTATGTGACTCAAATGTAATAGCTTTCAAATCATCATGAAAAGAAAAACCATTTACTATGTAATCATTCTCTGAGGTCAACTCCATTATCAAAAAGAAAAAAAACCAAAACAAGTGAAGCCTCCATTGTTCTCTATAACAGTCTCAGTCATAAATCTCTATGCTGGTAAATATCAGTGATGTGGAGTAACAGCTTTCAGTTAACGGGTGCTACAACCATTATATGCAAATTGATTGCTTTTCTAATTTGCAAATTTCTTTACCTCAAATACGTTCTCAGTGGAAGACAAGCTGGGCTTAAACTCAAAATCCACATACTCAAAATCCACGTACTCTCACTAACGCCACGTACCGATCCTGTGATATTAACTCCTTGTAAACCCACCATTTGAGCTCCAGATTATTAGCAAATTGTCTTCTTTTATGATCACTCTAAAGGGATTTATCTAGTCTATTTTTAGACTTTGTTTTCCATTTGGTGAGATGATATTCATTTCTGTGTGCAAAAGCAATGAGAATAATCCCAAAATGCAAAGTTGAGATAACTTTATTAAGTTTTAAAGGATATTGCATGTCTAAAGGCATTAGTTATTTTCTTAATCTTAAAACCAATAAATCTTTAATGTGCTTAGGTAGAGGGTCAGCAGCATATGAATTCTTTGCAACCATTGTCAACTGATCATCAAAAGCGGGGTAAAGAGAAAGAAGTTTCCTATTTTAATAATCAAACCTAATCTGACTGTGTTTCCAACTGATAAAAGATGTAACCTCGCTTTTCAGAGTAATATAAACATGGAAATAAATACTATCATTCAAAGGCACATGGCACTGACAAGCCAGAAAAATGTCTCCAGTGTAGCTAAATGGAGTTAGGCTTTTTTTTTTTTTTTTTTTTAAATGCTGGTCTCCTAGACACAAGAATCCCTTATGCACTAATTGAGTGGTCTAGCAGCCCACAGTCTAAATTGCGGAAGAACATATTTTGTAAGATGTTGACTCTTCCAAAATAAATATGCACAGCTTTCATTCATTAAAATTCTGAAGTGCGTTTTGCCGCTCAGAAAATTCCTTTACGCTTCTATTATTACCTGGCTAAGTACTGGAAATCTAGCTGGCACAATTAGCACTTGGTGAACATCATTGTTCGGAAACACACTGAGAGGATTCACACGCTTTTATTACATTTCGGATTCACAACTGCCTTGTTAACCTCATTTGACAGGTAAGGAAAAAAAGTCAAGAAAGCTTGAGTGTTCTAGCTTCGGTCTAATATCTGGAAGCTACCTCTGGCCTCCTTTGTTGAAGTCTGTTCGTCAAAGTACTGCATAATCATAAAGGCTATTGAAAGCACTGCCTAAGTATTTTCAGAAGCTCATCAGAAAGCCTATAATGTGTCCATATGCCGGAGTGTGTTAAATATGCCTCAGTACCAAGATGCTGGAAGAGCAGCATATGGTTCTTTGATGGAATGTAATGGGAAATGACAGGCTGTTTGAGGATGCTCCATCACCAATTTCATGAATAATGCATTAGAGTAACAGGTATAATCAGTGTCATTTAAGCCTCCAGCCTCCAGAGACACAACAGTAGCATGAGGAAGAACCAATTACCTGTTTTGATGTTTTAAATGGGAATTTTATTTCAAATATTACTCTTCACTATTTTCTTTTTGAAGCCAGCTTCTATTTTCTACCCAGAAATTTTAAAAAAGATACAGTATTTAGTAACTGAGGTTCAACTTGGTTTGTACTCTTTTGATTTAAATCTAGGAAATTTTTTTTTTAAAAGGCTTAAAGATAAACATATTTTAAGTTGCTAAAATTTAACAACTTTCATTACTCGAACAACCACTGGAGAAATGCTTCACATTGAGTTATTGATGTAATTGTTAGAATCATGAAGATTTAATACTTTATAACAGGTATTAATCTGTTAGAATAAGCCCTCCATGTAAAATACAGCAGAACTCTAATTTTATAATTATGTGCATTTTCCCATTGATTGGTTCCATAAAACACCTTTCAGGAATCTGATGAAGTTAGTATGATTAGATATTTTAATAGAAGAGTAGATAACTATTTTTAATCTAAATCTGTTTAGCATGAATCACAGATTCTTCTTCTAAGAGTGAGATAAATAATATTAACTTCACAGCAAACTAGGCACTAGCTAAAGCAACTCTGACAGTGAAAATTGTTTTTTATTTGTATCTATTGATTAGTCAGACGAATGAAAGGGTTGACTGTTTTAAAAGGAGATACATGCAATTTAGAAAGTTAATGCCTTGGGATAAGAATCCCTGCATTTTCATTTCTAGATTCCCCCACAATGCATAAAACAAGACTTTGCACATAATAGTCTATAGAAATACTATTCTATTAGATCACATTGAATATAAAGGTAAACGTATCTGTTAAGTGTATTTTTTAAAGAGGGGAGAGTCATACTTTCTAGACATACTGAAAGTTAGGTCATTAGCATAAATACTCTTGCTGTTAGCATGTGGCTCAAATAGTATTGCCATATTCCATGTTCTAAATGGCACATTTTAACAACTAATTAGATCATAAAAAATAGATCACATAATCATAACCATTTAAATCAGTTCCACAAAGGGAAATTTTTCACCAAAGAACTTGATATTTCTAAATTGGTAATAGATAAAAGAACTCACCAGATGTGAGGTTTTATATAGATCTCCTAGTTTGCTGTGAAGTTAATATTATTTATCTCACTCTTAGAAGAAGAATCTGTGATTCATGCTAAACAGATTTAGTTTAAAAATAGTTATCTACTCTTCTATTAAAATATCTAATCATACTAACTTCATCAGATTCCTGAAAGGTGTTTTATGGAACCAATCAATGGGAAAATACATATAATTATAAAATTAGAGTTCTGCTGTATTTTACATGGAGGGCTTATTGTAACAGATTAATACCTGATCTTTTATAAAGACCATACTTCTCACCTTAATATGAATCCTTTTTAAATAGCCCTAAAAAGAGACTAGTTAGTTAAATCTTTTTAGTGACAGTTGCTTAAGCTCTTGGTGGCAATTTGTTACAGTAGCAATTGGAAACTTTTACTGTCCAACATCTACCTAAAACCATTTTTCTTTACATAATACATGATATAATTCATCAGATTTAATATTCACTAAATAAAGTTTATGTTTCTACCTAACTGAGCCCAGTGCTAGAAACAAAAGTAACAAAGTCAAAATAGAAATCCTGTTTTCCCTCATCTAGCTCATAATCTATGAAGTTCAACTTCCAAAGTATATACCACCCAAATTTGAGAGGTGCTATTGCCTAGTCCTAACTGCTTTTCTACACCCTATCATCCTCTTACTGCTGAGGTTACTGGGTACAGCTTGAGTGAAAAGTGAGTTTTGTCAGGGTTGGTAGTACTCTTCCTGCTGGAGTTGGAATCCACTAGGGGATTATTTTTGGTCCATTGGATAAATAAAGCGATCCTTTTATTAAGCTTGTAGTTAGTGACTTCTAGACATCACAGATAATAATAGTAAGCAAAACACACATATTCTGTCAGCCATGGAACTGTTTATTATCAACTTAAGTGATGCATTAGTGTCAGATGAGTTATTGTCTCAGAAATTCTCAAAAATCTCATTCCTTTTATGTAAGATAAACAAGATAAAGACCTTATGGCCTGTGTTTTCAAATGTGGTTTATATGGCAAAAACAGATGTGTACATTTGCTGTAGTATTGATTCATTTGATTAAATTGTGGTAGGCAATTAACTGGATTGTTCTCTCTAGTGAAAAGCAACTTAGCATTTTTAAATTTTCCTAATACTTTGGTTAGAGTATGTGTTAGTTACAATGAGTTCTTCACATTCTGTGTTTCATAAGTCTTATCCATATAAAATCAGAGGTATTTCAGATTGTGATGAACTCTCCAGAAAGTATCAAAAATGTGTGTCATCCATTTGTACTTTTCAGCATGAGTCTTACAATTTGAAATTCAAAATAATTTTCTTTTAGATTGTATTTATTTATTTGACAGAGATCACAAGTAGGCAGAGAGGCAGGCAGAGAGAGAGAGAGAGGAGGAAGCAGGCTCCCTGCTGAGCAGGGAGCCCGATGCGGGACTCAATCCCAGGACCCTGGGATGATGACCTGAGCCGAAGGCAGAGGCTTTAACCCACTAAGCCACCCAGGTGCCCCCAAAATGATTTTTTTTTTGAAGTAAAGTAATATTATTTTCAGAGCGTACCAAAGTGGTGCTTTGTTTATAAGTAGCCCTTGGGTGGAAATTAAGATATCAGATGCTTATTGCTGCTCTACCAATAACTGGTTGGCTTGGCCTCTACAAGCTAAATTTTATAATTAAGAGCCTTATTGATGTTTAAGAATGCTGGATTAAATAATCTCTAAGCAATACAATTAGAGAATATCTTTACAATAAATTTGGTCCTCTAAAATGTATTATTCAGCATCAGCCTGATATCTCCTATTTTCTCCCACATGTTGTAGTAAATTTCCCTAGCAACTATGTCAAAGAAAACTAGAGTTGGTGTTGATCTTGACATTGCCTATGAATTTGTGAGTATATTCCAGGACAGGAAAATGTTGGTCATTATCAATCTGGGAAATTGCATAGCACCGTCCCGAACTGCCTTGTATTTACCAATGACATGGACACACAGGTCATTTACTTCAAAGATTAATATTGTAGTGGATCCCATCAATAGGTATTTTGATGTAAACTTTTGACACATTTGATCATGCAGTAGCCTGGGCAGATATGAAGCCTTTCATGGTAGTGAATAGTTCAGAGAGGCAAGTGATCCAGATGAAGTACGAGAACAAGTGCTTCTATTGTGTTGAGTATCTTCTAAGATTATGAGAATAATTGCTGTCACTTAATATAGGATAAACACCAGTGATACTGAAATGACTCCCAGCATCAATCCAAAATAGGTATTGAAATCACTACTGACTGAAATGCCCTGAGATTTATGAATGAGACAACTGTGGTCGCTGTTTAATATTTGTTAAGAATGTTTGTTGCTAGAGACAAAATAACTGCTCTACCTGTGAAGTGGTGATTTTGATATATCCATCCTTAGTTTTGAAGAAAGAATCATTGTGTTCAAGCCTAGGGCTAGGAACTAATGCCAAAAAAGGTAAGACTTTGACAAGTGATTCAACATTTATCACAAAATCACAAGGTTAAGGATATTAAGGCCAAGAAGAACATAATCTCTATACAAGACTTTCTGTTCCAGTAACTAAGCCAATATTGAGATTGATCTCCTCTATGAAGGGATAAACTTCTACATCTCCACTACAAGTACTAAATTTGAAACTTGAATGCTGATCTATTATAAGGCACCCTGGATCTTCTGGAGAAAGCCCATTGCAATATTAGTCTAGATAAATTACAGTTTAAGACCTCATTATAGTGGGTAGCTAGTTTCAAATACCCGAGGTTTAGAAACTCCTGCAGGAATTCTTGCAGGTTCTGAATTTGAAGCCACTTTATTCATTGGGTAGTTAAAAATAATAATAAACAGTTGTGTTAGTACATTACTGAGCAATAGGAATACATGAAATTGTGTGCAGAAAGTGACCACCAGTTTGTATAATACTGTGTACAAACAAGTAAAAGCATGTATGAAATAATAAAGCTCTACGAAAGCTAGCCCTATGACTCTTATTTGACTGTAAATCTAGGCTTGCTCTTTTATTTTGTATCACTAAATGTGCATCTGTTAACATTAAAACTTAAGAGTATCTGCCTGAGGGGCGCCTGGGTGGCTCAGTGGGTTAAAGCCTCTGCCTTCAGCTCGGTTCATGATCCCAGAGTCCTGGAATCGAGCCCTGCATCGGGCTCTCTGCGTGGCGGAGAGCCCGCATCCTCCTCTCTCTCTCTCTGCCTGCCTCTGTGCCTACTTGTGATCTCTGTCAAATGAATAAATAAAATATTAAAAAAAAAAGAGTATCTGCCTGAGAAATGCTGTGTTCTCTTTAACTGTCCTATTACAACTAATTTTAATATAGAGAAAGAAAGGCAAGATTTATAGAAATTTTGACTTAGTGTTCTAGAATTTATACATTTTCTTTTTGACATATAACACTTACCTGAAAATCTGAAGCTGACTCAAAGAAAACCCCTTTCCCCTTCACAATATAGTTTGGATAACTGAGTTCCAGACAAAGTAAGCAGCTTGACCAAGTGGCTGGTGACAGGTCATATTAGAACCTTTAAAACCATAGAATTTCAATGAAAAGTTTACATGAATGAACACCCAGGGCCTTACCACTTTTGTATGTATGTGTATGTCCTGTAGTAAGTCTCTGGATTTTCTCAAAGGAGACATTACTATTTTTTTAACCTATCCACTTAATTATCACTACTCTAGAATATCTCTATCACCAGGCTCCTCTTTGTTACATTACTTGCTTCTTTCCTTTACATCTTGACCACACAAAAATTTCTTAGTTTATTTTTGTCCTTGTGAAAAAATTGTTTCCTCCTTTTCTCAACTTTTTTTTTTAAACCCCATCTTCTTGCTTAATATTTCCTTTGACCTTTTCTATATTTACTCTACCCTCAGTAAATAGGAAAACAAGTAAACGGAAGTGTAGAGATTTTTTTTTTTTTTTAAGAAGCATAGAGATTCTTAAGAATGAAACTCAGGGAAAGTTTAAGTGGCAGTGAAGTTGTCAAAAGGAAAATGTCACATATGAGATATGAAAAGTAGGAAGTGATTAAAAAACATAATTGGAAATATAACCCAATATTTTCTATATGAACAAAATCCATTAGTTGCTGGACTTTAATAAACAACAACATATGTAGTACAAAGATCTGTACAGTCTCTTAAAATTAACTTTGTTTAGGTATAGCTTTAATAAAAGATACACACTTTGATTGTATAGTTCAATGAATTTTGGCAAATATATACACCCATCCATCCATTACCACAATCAAAATATGGACTAGTTCCATCAACGCAAAGTTCCTTTCATTTGTTCCATGTCAATTCCAAATGATCTTCAGCCACAGCAAAAAGGGACATATTTTAGTCACCATCCATTAGATTTATTTTTTCTAGAGATAAGTGAGTCCTACTGTTTATATTCTTTGTGTTGGTCTTCTTCCACTCTGCTCATGGAGATCAGTATACATCTTCTGTTGCATAGATTAGTAGCAGGCTGGCATTTATTACTGAATAGTATTACACTGTATGAATATATCACGTTTGGGTATTTGCTTTTTGATGGATGTTCAGGTAATTTCTAGTTTGGGGATCCTAAGAATAAAGATGATACAAAATTCTAATTTTGTGTGGAAGCATGTTTCCATTTCTTCTTGGTAAATACCAGAGTGGAAGTGAGTCATGTGGTATGTGTATGTTGAACTTTTAAGAAATAGTTATGATGTTGGATAAAATGGGTATGAAATTTTACATCAGGGACAGAAATGAGAGTTTGTCTACATCTTTTCTTGTCTACTCCTTTAATTGTAATCATTTTAGCGAGTGTGTAGTGCATGTAGTACTACATATAGTACATACCATATGTAGTTTTGTTATGTGCTTCCCTAATCAATGATGCTGAACATCTTTTCATGTACTATCAGTCATTCACATTATCTTTTGGTAAGTTTATCTCATTTTCTAAACAGAGTATGACTTTGACAGATATGCATCGTGAATATCTTTGCCCAGTTTATGGCTTATCTTATTTTTTGTCTGACATTTTGTCTTAACAGTGTCTTTATAAGGGCCAGAGTTTGTAAATTTAAAGGAATTTGTCAATTTTTCACTGTCCTGGTTCCCACTCATGCTTTGTATTTTACCTAAGAAATCTTTGTCTCAAGTTCTCAAGAGTTTTCCAGAAACTATGAAAGACATAATAAAAAATGGCACAACATAGTCAAACTTCTGAAGATCAAAATTTAAAATGTTGAAGCTGGAGTAAAAGAAACCTTTCATACTGAGAAATAATGAAAAGTGATACTAAGAGTTTTGGGTAGAAAATAGACTACCAGGGATCAATGGAGGAACATCTTTAAAAGTAGCACTGTAAATGCAGATTCTATAATATCTGAATAGATTTCTCAAAAATATAGGCAAATTAAAGGCAAAATACTTTCTCACACAAGCATAGGTTGAGAGTAGTCATTCCAGTTGAACTTTGAACTTGATTATAAAATATCTTAAAAACATTTTTTATAGGGAAAAGGAAAGTGTTATCATATGGAAATTAGAACCTCTACACAGAAACAGAGGACCAGAGGTGGGAAATATGTAGATAAATGTAAAATATCTTTCTTAATTATTGAGTAAATTATTGGAAATACTCTGAAATCTTAAAAAAGCGTCACCAGAAGTAGTGAACAATAAGGTTATTTGGTGATTTTTGTTCTAATAACCATTCCTTCTACTTTTGCCTCTAATTCTTAGCGATTCTGGAAAAATGATTTGCTGAGCTGAGTATGAAAAGTAAGAAGTATTTTTAACTTAATTGTTTTTCTTTTTTTAATAAAAGTATTTTTAAAATATATTTCAGTGGGCAAACCACTTGGGGAAAAAAAAGGTTATACAAAAGGAAAATGTGCCAAGGGTTTTTGTATCTCTAGGCTTTCACTTGGTCTTATCATCCTCCACCCAATCCAGGAAAGAATGGCTCATTCTCATGGGTCAGGTCTCAGATTACATGTCAATTACATGGAAATTCTCACTGACCACACAGATTTCCCTGTGATAGTATCTGCTGTAGCATTCTGATAATTCTTACACTGCTAACTTTATAAGCTCTTATAAATATATTCATGTCTCATTAAATTCCTTTTCTCTTGATTAGTGTTCAAATTCCATTTTTACTGCATATATGCAGTATAATCTTAGACAATTTCCTTAACCCACCTGTGACAGAGCCTTCATCAGAAAAGTGGGAATTAAACATATGCCTGAGAATTACTATGAAGGGAAATGGGTTAATGTAGGTAAAGGGGTTAAATTGTTGCCTAGTTCATTTAATAGTTTGATAGCTGCTACTCGGTACCATTATGGTTATTGTTATTATTGTTATTTAGATAAGTTCTATGAGAACAGAAACTGTGTTCAAGATTGTATACCCTATGCCTACCTGATTAGCATAGGTATTTGGCTAAGTAAATGAATTATACAGAAAACCCTTTCACTTTAAATGAAAGACTATATACTTGAACATGATTTACTCTTAATTCTATTAAGAGTTAAATATATATAATAAAGCTGAAGTTAAATTGCTACTCAAATATTAACGCTACCTTTGTGAAATTGCACCAACCTTTTAAAAAACATGCTGCTATATGGGACAAATATTTTAAAAATGTATTAACCAGATAACTTAGAAGAACTCTACTATAAAAAATGTGTGTGGTGTGTGTGTGTATGCTCAAACAGGAAGGGTGAAGATACATTTATATCTGCAAAGATATCTATAGGTCTGTTTTATTCAGAAATTATTTGGTAGATACAATAACAACTATAGAATCCATTTGGAAGAATATTTTCAGTCATTCTATATGCTGGTTATTAGGCTATTTTATATATATATGTATGTATACATATATATATATACACACACACATATGTGTATATATATAGTAAATAAATACTAGAACAGTAAGTTTGAAAAGAAAGAGAAATCAAATTTCAAGTAAGATTAATTTAACTATTTATTTTTAAGTAATCTCTACAGCCGATGTGGGGCTTGAACTCATGACCTGGAGATTAAAAGTTGCATGCTCTCCCAGCTGAGCCAGCCAGGTGCATCCCCAGTAAGATTAATTTAAAACTGACAAAAATGCCAAAAGGTTATAAAGAAAAACATCAGAAACACTAAAATGATGTATAGTAGGGCTTTATAACTATATGTATTTTTATTTATTGCACATGTATTTCAGTACAGAAGTGAGTAAGCATACTACACATGAAATTATTTTAGTCAAACAACCCATCAATAACATTTAAAAAACTACGACCTGTTTGACAATTTCTTTTCATAAATGAAGCACACTCCAAACACACTGGCTTAGTGTTCCTTAATTTGACCCACGGGTTTGCACGGCCAGATTATTTGGCAAAAATAAAAGTGAGCTTTCTGTTTAAAATAACTGTCTCGTGTGGAAGTTCACTTGGTTTGGTGTGTTTGGGCTGCTTTACTCACTGCTTCCTTGATTTCTGATTGATGGTTATTTCTCAACTTCTGTTTTCTTGATTATCCTTTTTACTAACTCTGTACCTGACTGAATCTCACTACTCTGTTTTGACAGTGAAATCTGCAAGCTCTCTGATCACTGACGGGTGACTTTTTGAGTTGCTGCTGCATTTAAACTTTGAGTTTGCTTTATAAAGACACTATAATTACGAATATAGAATTCATTTGTTATAGAATATAGGTATTGAACACAAACTAAAATCACAACCAATTATGTGGGTAGTTTTATACATTTTTTCCAGTTTTTTCTAGAAACACACTTTTTGATATAGTTAACACTTTAATATTTTCTACTCAACATGGTCCACTTCTGAGAATATAGTTATTTTCTAATGCTATGATATTACTTGAAAACTTTTTAAATTCTGTAGTATATCACATGGGTATATAAAAATTACTGGTTTCCTTCTCTTCTGTATAGGTTAATTCCAACCACTTTTATACATTGCTTTGTAATTAGTGAACATTATGATACAGGATACTTTAGGAGAATTTGTAATTCTATCAAGAGGATATTTATTATAAAAGATATTCATAAGGGGATTTCTGGATTGTGATCCCTTGATATATGTAGACATAGGTGTATAACTGCTTTTTTCTTTTAAAAATTTATGTCCATGTGTTATCTTTTTTAAAACATGTTTCTAAATTAAAATATTAGTTTTTTGTAAAACGCTATTGATGCTATATTTGTTTAAAATTTATTCCTTGTTATTACTAGTGAAGATCCATCCATTTACCACTTGGGTTTTTTCAAGTAAATCACCTATGCACTTATTGTTAATATGAGACTTTTATAACATTTATATTGGTTTATATGAAAAGTTTCATATTTAAAATGGTCAACTTTTAAATATTACATTTTAATGTGAATTTTTCTAGCTCATAAGTCACATCTTGAGTCATGTTTGCTATTTTGACACAAAGATGTTTAAAGTTTTACTCAGCTAAATACAGTTAATCTTAGTGACTTTATTGAAGTTGCACATAACATAAAACTTCTGGAATGTCATGTTATATAACAATAACATTAATATTTATTGAGACATAGGATTTAGGTAAAATTAAACTTAATTTTATATCTAAATATTTTACCAAATATTTAAGTGATTTTACTGAGGGGGAAGAACATCCATTCTCCAGTGACTTAATTCTATACGTCCCCCTTCAAGTCTATTCCGATTTCTTTTACTAGTATTTTGTCCCACTCTAATATTTTAATACATAAAATTAAAATATATGTATTATGCCAAACCTGTCATTTATGCTCCCTTTTTCCAAAAATTTTTGTATATTTTACCTATGCTATTTGAAATATTCCAACTAAAATAATTGCATTTTTAAAATTAGAAATCCTCACAATTATTACCATCTTTATATTCATTTCTGTATTTATTTGCAGGATTTGAAGGTATCCTTTTAATGCTTATGTTTTAAAGATGTCCCAATTAAAATCAAATGTAACTTTTTCTGATTGACAGATATTCTCAGGTTACACAGAACTACAAATTATTAGACAAAACATTTTTAAAAAGACTTTTCAATATATTTTAGAGCAATATTAAACCCTTGATATAGGATGAGAGATCAGTGAAGAGCAATAGATAATTTCAGAAATGAGAATTGGTATATCATGTTTTAATTGTAACACATTGCAAAACCCAGCATCCAGAAGACCTCTACTTATAACTAGTGAGTCAATAAACAAAATATTAAGCAGAGTGTTATTTGTTGATAAAAATTAACTATAATTAATTACTGTGAATGTAATTAAACTCATCTTGTCCCTTAAAAAACATAATATCTAGAATAAATTACAGCTTGAAGTGTCTATCATTTTCAATGAAACCCATAGTTGTGTCTACATTATGACATCTTATTATTCGGAAAATTCCATATTTAAGATGTCAAAATGGAGACTGCAACAAGCAAAGGTGGAAAAAAATTTTTTTAGCTATATTTATGTTTTTTTTTCTGTTTTTTTTTTCTTGATTTTTATTTGCCTATTTGACAGAGCGAGAGAGATCAGAAGTAGGCAGAGAGGCAGGCAGAGAGGGAGGGGGAAGCAGGCTCCCCGCTGAGCAGAGAGCCGGACGCGGGGCTCGATCCCAGGACCCTGAGATCACGACCTGAGCTGAAGGCAGAGGCTTAACCCACTGAGCCAACCAGGTGCCCGTTTTTTTTTTTTTTTCTTTATATGTGCTGAAGTTTCAGCTGGGCTGGTGCCTACTCATGTGAATCAGAAACATGATTAGCATCCTAGAAAATTAAAGAGATATATATGAAACTGGAAAAGTTTTCATAAAAGCATAAAGTGGATTTCATGTTACATGTTTTACCACACACACACCCCCACATATATACACACACTAATCCAAGGGTATATCCTGATTTACTTTCTCTGTTCCTGGAGAAAACAACCTACAGGATTCTGTAAATCAATAGTTGAAAGTAAAAAAAAAGAAAAAAAATTAGGGCACCTCGGTGGCTAAGTACATGCCTTCAACTCAGGTCTTGATCCCAGGGTCTTGGGATCCAGCCCCACATCAGGCTCCCTGCTCAGTGGGGGGTTTGCTTCTCCCTCTCCCTCTGCCCCTCCCCCTGCTTGTGCTCTCCCATTTGCTGGCTCTCTTAAATAAAATCTTAAATATTTTAAAAAACTATTAAAAATAAAAAAATAAATAATAGCTATAGTGTCCTCTTATTCAAATGGAAAACTAAGATCAAGGTCAAGTTTTTCTCAGAGTCCTGAAGATGGTACCTAAAAAAATGAGACTCTAAGTCTCCTAATTCTGCTGGTCTTCTGTGGTTGGTGAATGTAATCCAGCAATGTAAGAGCAATTTTTTAATTGGAAGAATATCATTAAGCAACTATTTCTATGTATTCATATTCAATATGGGGAAAAAAGATCTATGCCTTTGCATTTACAAAAAAACTAGACTCAGCTAGATGTGCAGTCAGCTGCACAGTCAATCTCAAATCTGGTCTGGGGTAGCTATGAAACTAAGCATCAAGACTGAGGTTCTCTTATATAAATACTGATGCGGTTCGTTTTGTTTGGGCTATAATAAGATTGGTAACCTTTCACGTTTCTGGAATTTTTGTATTTTCTATTTTGTAAATTGCTTTTTTTCATGTCTTTTGCTCATTTTTCTTAGTTGTATACTTAGTTGTATGTATACATACTTTCCACAACTCTCTCTACAGCAGTCATATATAATTTTAAAAACTCTAACATAACTTAATGATCAATATTTTCCATTAAGAAAGTTCTCCTTTCCCTGGTACCGTAAGATGTCATCCTGTATTTCCTAACTGTTCAAAAGATTTTCTTCCCTCATTTACACTATGAATTCAAGTTAAACTGACTTTTACATATGATGTGAGGTTAAGTATACATAATATTCTTACAGGCAACACTTTTTTCTGCCATCATTTAGTAAAAGGTATGTCCTTTCCATACGATTGCTGATCTGCAAGCAATCTCTATCTTTATAAAAATTTTGCGTATACAGGAGTCTACCTATACCAATGGGTCATTTTGTTCTCTATCTTAGGTCAATACCATACTAACATTGTAATAACTTCATAGGAAGCCAAGATACTTTGGAGAGAAAGTCACACTATTTTATCCTTTATAAGCATGATTTAGCTGCCCTTAGGTATTTGCTGTTATGGAGTTTACGTTCCAGGTAAAACTATGCCATGTTTTATAAGTAATTTATCCTATCATAGTTTTAAATGCATAAGTTGATTTGGAAGAGTATTTTGTTAATTCATTTTGATTGAGATGATATATCTTTTATTTTTATATTAATAAAATTTTACACTTTTTACCATAGTGCTTTCTTCATCCAATACTTCTAAATCAGATTATAATATGTGTTATCATATGTGATAGATATTTTTAATAGCCAGTAATAAAACTTAAAATTATTCTACTTGATTTTTTATTATAACACTTTTGATATACTTTTTTTTAAAGATTTTATTTATTTATTTGACAGACAGAGATCACAAGTAGGCAGAGAGACAGGCAGAGAGAAAGGGAGGGAGCAAGCTCCCCGCCGAGCAGAGAGCCCAATGTGGGGCTCGATCCCAGGACCCTGAGATCATGACCTGAGCCAAAGGCAGAGGCTTAACCCACTGAGCCACCCAGGCACCCTTGATATACTTTTAAAACATAATTTATCTTAAAATAATTTCATAGATCCTAAATTCACCTTTTGTTTTAGGAAAATCTTGCTCTTACACTTAGCAACATTTTCATATGTGTGATTATCTAGTAATAGTTTCAATTTTATTTCAGAATCTAACTTTTTTAGAATTTTCATATGATGCTGAAATATTTTTATAGAGTATATACCTAATGTCCCCCATCAACTATTAAATAATTATGTATCCTGTTTTATTATTTTTATCATTTCCTAATTAATATTTCTGATATTTTTGTTCCTGTATTTTTGTTTTGAATTTATTTTAAATTTTATTAGCTTATTATAGTGTTAACATGAGTGAATCATTATTTTTAATAATACAAATTGAAACAGTCAAAATCGTCAAGCCAAATCGTCTTATTTTGAGCAGAATCTCCAGGAGCAGATCCTGATAAAATAATTTCAGTTCAAGTAGTTTATTTAGTATATGAACCAAGGAAATATGACTAAATGTGTGAAAATGTGAGACAGGAGGAAAGGAATCCAGTAAAGGGATTTTCACCAGTATATTGCTTCTGGGAACTGGAAACCAGCTCTCTAGAGTACAGAATATGCCAGAAGGCTGAGGAAGAATTTTATTCACCAGTTCTGTGGATGAGGATTGATTCTGGGGACAGTTACTCTCCAAAAGATCTAGCTATCTCTGCACACAGGTTGAACATGCTCTTTTAGCCAGAAAACCCCAGGAAGAGAGGAATAAATGTTGCTGTAGGCAGCCTTCGGAATATATAGTTTAATGCTTAGAGGATACAAGATGCAAAACAGCATCTACTTAAGTCCCACCCTTTGCATTGCTTAATGTCACTCAGACCCCCGTCGAATCTAGTCTGTTCTTCCTCTGATGTTGCAAGGTAATGGCCAATTGCAATTACTATACGACCACCCGAATTTGGTTCCAGGTCATGATTTAGATTTGCCACTCCCCTCTTCTACCATCTAATCTAGATAGCTCTCCTGCTCAACTAAGTACTTGTGTTACTTTAGGTTAGTTATTTAGAAGAATAAAGCAGACACCTAACCCTACCCCACCAGTAGTGGTGCGTGCAAAATAGTGACTCCTCACCTCAACACTCCAGTGCTTTTACACTGATGAGTCGCAGTTGCTCAAATGGTTCCTTGCACTGTACCTTAGTGAATCTATTGTTTTTTAATTAACATATAATGTATTATTTGCTTCAGGGGTACAGGTCTGTGAATCATCAGTCTTACACAATTCGCAGCACTCACCATAGCACATGCCCTCCCCAATGTCCATATCCCAGCCACCCTATCCCTCTCTCCCTCCCCTCCAGCAACCCTCAGTTTGTTTTGTGAGATGAAGAGTCTCTTATGTTTTATCTCCCTCCCTGGTCCCATCTTTTTTCATTTTTTCCCTCCTTACTTCCCATGACCCCCTGCCCTGCCTCTCAAATTCCTCATATCAGAGAGATCATATGATAATTGTCTCTCTGACTGACTTATTTTGCTTAGCATAATGCCCTTTAGTTCCACCCATGTGATTGCAAATGGTAAGATTTCATTTCTTTTAATGGCTGCATAGTATTCCAGTGTGTGTGTGTGTGTGTATCACATCTGATATATAATGATAATGTGATAGTATATATTATCACATTCATCTTTATCCATTCATCTGTTGATGGACACCTAGGTTCTTACCATAGTTTGGCTAATGACATTGCTGCTGTAAACATTCAGGTGCATGTGCTCTTCGGATCACTACGTTTGTATCTTTAGGTTAAATACCCAGTGGGATTGCTGGGTCATAGGGTAGCTCTATTTTCAATTTTTTGAGGAACCTCCATACTGTTTTCCAGAGTGGCTGCACCAGCTTGCATTCCCACCAACAGTGTAGGAGGGTTCCCCTTTCTCCGCATCCTCGCCAACATTTGTTGTTTCCTGACTTGATTTTTAAGACAGGCTTGTCCATGTCCCCATCATGTAGCACAAATCTTATGTTCTCATGATGAACAATCATCACTGCTAGAATGACCATTCCTTTCCTTGCCTGAGACCTATACAAAGGAGAAACAAAATTAGCCTGATGGTAGTTGCACCTAGGCTCTAATCCAAATTCTGCTAAATTTTAATGAATTTTGCACCACCTCCAACATTCCCAGAACAAGGACATCTACTCTACCAAACCATCCAATAAGAAGCAAAAATTCCCCAGGTGAGACAATGGATGTGATAATTAGAGACATCACTTTACTTTTACCTCTTGGATCCTGGAACTGGGTACTGTATCCTTATGTAACACCAAATTCCTCCAAGTTTTTTTTTTAAAGATTTTATTTATTTATTTGACAGAGATCACAAGCAGGCAGAGAGGCAGGCAGAGAGAGAGAGAGGAAGGGAAGCAGGCTCCCCGCCCAGCAGAGAGCCCGATGCAGGGCTCGATCCCAGAACCCCGGGATCATGACCTGAGCCGAAGGCAGCAGCTTCAACCCACTGAGCCACCCAGGTGCCCCTCCAAGTTTATAACATGTTCTGAGGGACAGTCTTTATCTCACAAGATGTTATCTTTTTTTTTTTTTAAGATTTTATTCATTCATTTGAGAGAGAGAGATCACAAGTAGGCAGAGAGAGAAAGAGCAGAAGCAGGCTCCCCGCCTAGCAGAGAGCCCCATGTGGGGCTCAATCCCAGGACCCTGAGATCATGACCTGAGCCGAAGGCAGAGGCTTAACCCACTGAGCCACCCAGGTGCCCCACTAAGAGATGTTATCTTTAAACTGAAACTTCAGATAAGTTCTCAGGAGATGTTTCAAAACTTTTGCTTCTGAGTTAAGATAGAGTAGATTGAGTAAATTTAATGTTCCCATGAAAACACTTAGAATAAGACATATGGATTACAAAAACCCTATTTATGAAAATCTAAAACAAGGATTAGTTGTATTGGATTTCCTAATTGGAATGAGCTCTTGATTTTTCCCTTAGTTGAGGCGAGTGACTGCCCTCTCAGTCAAAAGCAGAGCAGAGTAGTAGGGATAGTGATATCCTAGAAGCCGACAGAATCCTACTAAAACTCAGCCAACCTCTAAGCCAGATCCATCTCTGCTTGGATGGAGGCAATCAGTCTCTTATTCTAAATGTCTGAAAGAATGAAAATGACTACTGCTGGCAGAATATATTATTTTGGTTTCTTATGGTGCTTTTATACAAAAATCGTGGCAGAAAGGATTTTTTTTTTTGCTAGATATATTCAAAAAATGATGGATAATCAGGATAAAAACAAATAGTACATGCAGATCCACAGATGATCAAGATTTTGGAACTAACAGAATAGAATGTCACAAGAAGCCTATGTCCAACAGAAGAAAAGGTAGGCAAAAATGCTTGAAAAAAGGTTTTTAACAAGCATCAGAATCTATATATAAACAACAAAAGAATTCAGAACTGCAAGACAAAATATGTAGAATTAGGAATTTGTTGAATATGCAAGAAACTACTTTTCTAGTCTCCTATATTAATTTCCTAACCTGAAATCCTGTCCCAAAGTAAATATCACCTATTCGGATTTCTTACCTTGTTATGATTAGTATCAACACTTTTCTTAGCAAATCTTATATGCATTTTATCTTCAACATTGCTGCATGCCAAATAGCAACTTCCCACTCCAACACTCAATGCTTTCCAACAACAAGTAGTTGAAGTGACCTTGACCTTGGCAGGATGAATAGTTGTTCCAGTGCAGGTCTGTGTGTAATCTGGGTGGCTCTGCTCCAGGATGCAGCAGCTGGGGTACCTCTGCTCCCTGTTTTTCATCCTCCTCCTGAAAAGTGTCAGAAAGGGAGTAGATGGGGCACCTGGGGGCTTAGTCATTAAATGTCTGCCTTTGACTCAAATCATGATCTCAGAGTTCTGGGGTTGTGCCCGCACTGGGGTCTCTGCTCGGTCGGGAGTCTGCTTCTCCTTCTCACCCTCCCTCTGTGCTCTCTCTCTTTCTCTCTGTCTCTCTCTGTCTCTCTCTCTCTCTCTCTCTCTCAAATAAATAAAATCTTTAGGGAGGGGAGAAAGTAAAAAAGGAAAGGAAGTAGAATAGTGTTAAGGAAAGAGTATGGGACTTCGATATGTGATAAATGCAAACTTTATAAATCTAGAGTTTGGCTATAAGGGTGGTAATTGAATAATTGAATAAATTAAGTTGAGAAAACTGTCTATATATGAAAATTCTTCCTTAAATGAAAAAAAAATAAACTTCATATGGCATAAAGACTATGAAGGGAGATTTATACATTGGGTATTATGGAGGGCATGCATTGCATGGAGCACTGGGTGTGGTGCATTAGCAATTCTGGAACACTGAAAAGAAATTTAAAAAATAAATAAAAATTAAAAAGAAATGAATGTTTTTACTAGGGGATTTTCTTAGATATAAAAATAAAAGTGGTAATGAAAAATACTTTTGAAAATATTTGAATAAATTAAAACTTGCAAATACATAACACCAACAGCATTATTAGTAAAATAAAAAGACTTTTGGCTCACTGAGATTCTATTTACAATAACCACAGTAATTATGACTTCCTTTTCACATGACCACTCTCCTGACCACATTCTCCAGCGTTATCTCACTTCAGAACACAATCCATATTTCAGCTCCTCTATCACGGGTTCATTTGAGCCAAATCTTTAATGGTAAGGACTGCTCTGGATTTATCTTCTGGATCTTTTAGTGGTTTTCTTTTAAATTAATTTTCAGGCCAAATTTTCTAATCCAGTGTTTTATTGATTCCCTGGCTAATATCTTCAAGCCTCTTGACATGGTTTCCTATTTTTTTAAACTAAGAATAATTGTATTTCTATAAATCTGAATATCTACCTTAAAATCACTTATTTTAACTTCTTGCTGTAAACTCCATAACCAGAGCTTCCCGTATTACAGGGGATGTAGAAATCACCAGGAAGAGAGAGATGTCAA
>ML100850.1:33970-104946 GCA_003697995.1 Taxidea taxus jeffersonii | reverse complement strand
TGATCCCAGGGTTCTGGGATCGAGCCCCTCATTGGGCTCTCTGCTCAGCAGGGACCCTGCTTCCTTCTCTCTCTGCCTGCCTCTCTGCCTACTTGTGATCTCTGGCTGTCAAATAAATAAATAAAATCTTAAAAAAAAAAAAGAACAAAGCCTATCATTTTATTTATTTGGATCTTTTATGTTCTTCAGTAGAGGTTTTTTTTTCCATATAGGTCTCATATTTTTTAAGCTTATTTGTGTTTTCTTTATGTGGTTGCTGTTATGAATGAAATCTTTCCCATGCTTTTTTCTATTTATTGTTGGTAACTAGAAAAGATACTTTGTTTTTTATATTTATTTGTTACTAACTTTTTTACTGGATTCTTTTTTATTTCTAACAGTTTTTCAATAGATTTATTTAGATTTATTAGGCATGTAACAATAACATTTGCCTAAACAAATGAAAGAGAGTTGTGTACCAGCTTTTTAATAATTGTATCTCTTATTCCTTTTTCTTGCCATATTGCATTAATGAGAACTTCCAGAACAAACTTAAATAGCAGTAGTCTTATCTGGCATCTTAATAACTGCCAATGAAAAGATGAGAGATGAGTGAAGACTTGACTGAGGTAAAGAAATGAACCAGAAGGAATCTGGGAAAGAAGATATTCAGGCAGAGAACAGTCAGTACAAAGGTCATAAGGAGGGAGTGCACCTGCTAAGTCTGAGGAATGACAAGGAGGCCAATGTGGCTGGACAAAGTGAATGAAGAGGAGAGTAGTAGGCGATAAGGCTGGACAGTGAATCAAGGAGTACAGATCATGACAAGTCTTATGAGACATGTAAGGATTAATATTTCCTGATATTGAAACTTCCTACATTAGGATTCCTGTGTCATAGTGAGTTTTCCTTTAAGTACTGCATCTGGGTGTTAATACACAACCGATAAGTTGTTGAATACTACATTTGAGACTAACGATATATGTTGGCTAATTAAATTTAATTAAAAAAGAAGAAATACATTTATAAAAAATAGATATTTTTCTTTTACAAAACCTTCATATCTGTTGTTGACACAATATTCATTGATGTACCTTTAGCATTTAAAATGTCTTTTATTATAGTCATAACACATTCTTCCCCCCAATTACTATGAGCTTACAAATGTGAAATCTGCATAACTCTCTTATGCAAAGTTGCCTTACACTGGGGGGTAGATAATTTAATCAGCAAAATGTCAGTTCCTAAAGTCTGAGAATATTTTAAACAACAGCAGCCGCAACAAAGAGTAGCTTTGTACTTTGCTTACTTGGACCTAAACATTAATTTAAAATTCTCAGTCATTTTCAATTTTCAAGTTCTTTACCTAAAGGCACCCAGGCAGCAAGAGTAGTGAAGAGTCACAAATCATGGCTCTGCTGAAAACTGACCTAGTTGACCAGATAAGTCAGCTCACTGGGAAGACTATAAGCTCTGTGAAAAATCAAATATCCCAAGAGGAATAAAACAGGAAAATAAAAAAAGTCTTTATTGCTGAGGGAAGCAGAATTAACCTGAGTGTTGGCACTGCTATAAATTAAAATTTTCCGAAACAGCAATATTTTCTGACAAAGCTTGGCTCTTTGATTCTAGAATATAACTTTAAGGCTACGTGCAAATATTTTCTCTTCATTTGTAGTCAGAGGAAGAAGAGAGATGAGAAAGAGAAATTTGTATTACTGCTACTAGGAAACTTCTACCCTTTTCTTTTTGTTGTTATAGTCCCTTGATATTCCTGGGTAACTTAGGATATATAGACTTAGTAGTCTCTAAAGTGTTGATTTATGAAGGATGTCCAAGCTACCATGGATAGAAGATAGTGCCTCAACTCACACCTTTCCCTGATTGGGAAAGATATGTACAAAAACATTTTGGGACGTGGTTCAGGATTGTAGAATAGGTGTATCTGAACTCATCTCCCACATACACACCAAATCTACAGCTACATATGGAAAAATTCCCTCTGAAAAAGACCTGAAAACTAGCTGAAAAATTCCTCTGCAACAAAGGATACAGACAGGGCCACACTGAGGTGGGTGGGAGAGGTAGAGATATAGTCTCACCAGAACCCCCTTCTACCTTGGCACACCACCCCATAATCAGGAGAGAGATCACATATATGAAGCTTCTGCCTGAGAAGCACACTAGTGCTTGGGACTTATATGGGAGAAATGAACCCTCAAAACATCTGGCTTTGAAAATCAGTGGTGCCTATTACATCCAGGAGATCCAAAGGGTGTAGGGAACTAAGGTTCTGCTCTTAGAGGGCTCATGTGTAGAATCACTTGCCCAGAACTAGTGCAAAAGCAGCAGTTTGGAAAGCACCAAGACTATACATATGTGAAGGAGAAATTTATTTCCTAATTGTAAAGCATCTGTCAGAGGGACAGGAGCCTACTGGGGCTCTGTAAAGATGGAGGCACAGGTGGGCGCCATTTTCCTGCTCTTCCTCCACCTTGTGCTGTTTTGCTGACTTGCTAGCACCATTTTTGCCCTCTCCCTTTATCCTGCTACTGCTGGCTCATGCATATAGTCATAGCACTCTCCAGCTGCCTTGCTAATGTCAGTAGATGTGCCCCACCCCAGCACCCTCCCGCTGCCTGATTAAAGCTGGTGGACATGCACAAAAGAAAAAAAAATCTGATTTAAAAATGGGTAGAGGATATGCATAAATATTTTTCCAAAGAAGACATACAGATGGCCAACAGGCACATGGAAATATACTCAACATTACTCATCATCAGGGAAATGCAAATCAGTACCACAATGAGATATCACCTCATATCTTTTAAGATAGTTATAATCAAAAAGACAAGAAATAACAAGTGTTGGCAAGAATGTGGTGAAAAGGGAACCCTCTTGCACTGTTGGTATGACTGTAACTAGTGCAACTACTATGGAAAATGGTATGGCGGTTCCTCAAAAAATTAAAAACAGAACTACCATGTGATCCAGCAATTCCACTTCTGGGTATTTACCCAAAGAAAACGGGAACACTAATTCAAAATGATATGTGTACCCCTATGTTCACTGCAGCACTATTTATAATAGCCAAGCTAAGGAAACAACCTAAGTATCCATCAATGGATGAATGGATAAAGGAGATGTAGCTAAATATATAATGGAATACCACTCAGCCATAAAAAAGAATGAAATCTTGCCATTTGCAACAACATTAATGGAATTGAGGGTATTATGCTAAGTGAAATAAACCAGATAGAGAAAGACAAATACCATAAAATTTCATTTACATGCGGAATCTGAAAAAAAACAAAACATACTAACAAAGGAAAACCAAACTAATAGATACAGAGAAGAGATTGATAGTTACCAGTGGGGAGGAGTTTGGTCGGGGAGGGGCAAAATAGGTGAAGAGGGTCAAAGGGTACAATCTTCCAGTTACATGGTGACCATAGTCAGTGATCTTGAAAGTTGCTAAGAGAATAAATCTTAAAAAGTTGTCCTCAAAAGAAAAAAAAAAGATTTTATACCTTTGGACACAAATGGTAACTAGACTTGCTATAGTGATCATTTGGCAATGTATATATAAATATCAAATCATTTTGTTGTACACTCAAAACTACTATAATGCTGTAAGTCAATTATACCTCAGTTAAAATTATTTTTAAGTCTCAGTTTTACATTTCTTCTAGTATCTTTCCAATTCTTATCCCCACCCATCATTTTTACAACAAAAGAGATGTTTCTGATGATAATTTATTCTGTGAAAGGACCTTGTCTTGTCATCATAGCAATATGTTCGGGGTCATATCTGGAATTATTTACCTAGATTTTACATATCAGTAGGTCTGGTTTTTAAGCACAAGAGTGTGAAAAGTAGTCTAAGGAATTGGTTAGGATAACAGAAAGAACAAAAGGGATAATGAGAAACACATTCTGCCAATAGGTGGCCATGAAAAGCTATTTCAGTTTTAAAGAGTAACAACTTACACTTGGCAGAGAGGACCTGGGAAGATCCACAAGTCTTTGTCCTTTCAGTTTCATTAAAATATGAAAGAACTCTATTAATAATAGACCCATGTAGCTTCTGCAACCTTAACTTACTGCTATCTTCATCATGTGAATCATCATATTGTGGGCATCTGCTGTTACTGACTTGACCTTTCCCAGACTCCTTCCTCTTTTTCTATTATGCTTTTTCCTTTACTTGCCAATTCCGTTTTATATTAAATGTTTTCATCACAGACCCTAAGTCAATTTAAAAGTTAGTGTTACTATAATTTTTCTGTACTTATTGACTCTGGAACTTTTTTAGGTTGATTTAAAGAGGAAAATTTGGAATTAAAAGATAAAGACAGAATATAAGACAGAAAGTGGGAATGATGAGAAGCAGGCCAGTAATAATAAAATCAACAACAACAAAGAAGCTGAAAGGACCTCAAAATGATAATTCCCATAGAAGTTTGGGGGAAGAGGAAATTTATAGATATGCTTTCCTTATAAAGCTTTTGAATAGTCCTCTACTTTTCATTTGGGGTATATAGGTTTCATTTTTCAGGTTATGATAAAATATTCCAATTAAATGACAACTTGTCTAATAGCTCTCTTTAATATTTATTTTCTTTTTTAGGAAAGAGGACAGTGGTTATTTTAGGTCTTAGTTGGTGATAGCTGGAGTGGTGAGACACCTTAATTTTTTATTTCTTACCATAAGGCTTTTATGAA
Source organism: Taxidea taxus jeffersonii (assembly GCA_003697995.1). Lineage (NCBI taxonomy): Eukaryota > Metazoa > Chordata > Mammalia > Carnivora > Mustelidae > Taxidea > Taxidea taxus. The sequence goes on along the minus strand of ML100850.1, from coordinate 100,242 downwards.
CCTGAGTAATAAATTTGGTTATGACTTATCTAAAAATTTCTTAGCCTGATAAGTACTATTTTCTTCATTTTTGGGTTTCGACAAAGGTCTTTCACAACAGATCAGTGGCGGAAACAATTAGAATTCAGGAATTTTAATTCATGCATGACATACCTTATTGAACTAAACCAAAATTTTTCCAGCCCAATATATGGTCTCAAAGCAATTTTGCAGGCATTCATGGTTACTGTCCAAAATAGCAGCTCTGAGAGTTAGGTATATACCACAAGCAACCTTCTCTCATTAAGTTTTGTTGGTTTTACTGTTTCTCAAACTTACATACTTTCATATTCTGCTTTTATCAGAGACTAAAGTCCCTGTTAGTTCCAGAAGTGTCTCTATTATTTCGAAATAGTTCTAGTCCTAATTTAGTTTCGAGAAAGGAAATCAGAAGAGCTAGATTTTAGTCGTGGGTTTTCCCATAATTAATTATATTACCTATGTTAAGAAATTTCACATTTTTGGAACTCATTTTATTCTCATATAATAAGTAAATAGTAAATAGCTCTGAAGTATTTTTTTTATTCTAAAAGAATGTGATAGAATTCATGATCATCCTCTTGTTTGCTGTTACCATTTTCTATATGATTTCATAGATCTGGCCATGTTTTCTAATTTCTGTCTTCTTAGTAAAATAACTAACTGCTGCATTCTTCCTTCCACCAACTTTAAAAGTATTTTCTGAGTTTCTTTGGTCATGAAAATTGCATCTCTTTCATCGTTCTCTATTGATGTCTTTCTTAAGATAGAGTTGATGAGAACAGCAGCAAGTATTGAAAGTGTGAGCAGATGTGCCAGGATATTATATATATGCAAGGCCATATTTTCTGTTTTATTTCCATTACTTTTTTCTCTGTTACTTTTTTAAGGCCAGTATTTCCTGGACTTTTTAGCCATATCATTTCAAAATATCTTTCAGGCCAACCCTTTGCCTCTGGACTAGACTATTCTTAAGCTCTTTACTATTCAGTATCTTCTGGGACAGAGATTTCACACCCTGTCTCTCACCTTCAGGAAGTTCTGGTGGCTAACATAAATCTTGCTTTCTGCAATTTAAATTGAATTTATTTCCTTTTTCTTTTCACTGTGGAGATGGGAACAGCCCCAAACTAAAAGTGATGCTTTCTTATGAGGGCCAGTGCTGAATATAGAGGAAAGATTATTCCCAGGCTGGCATCAATTTTAGCTTTTATATATTAAAGCTTCCTGACTTTCATTTCAATATTCATGGTCTCAGGAGATGCTATTCTTTATAGCCCAAATGAAATAATAGTTACATATCCAATATTAATGTTTATTATGTCTTTTGCTAACTAGAACCCAAATCAGGTACTAAAATAAAAAATGAGTTCTCAGAAGCATTGGAGGACTTTAGCAGATTTGGGTTTTTCTTGGTATAACTATAGTCGTGGGACTGGGTTTTTGCCTATGGTAGGTTTTATCTCATTTTATTAGTCTTACTGTATACATGTTTAATTCATCCATATCTTCCTTATAAGTGATGAGAATAGAAACTTGTTCTTTAACATGGGCTGTATTGAAGCAGAGTTTAATATGTGTAGTCAAAAAGCTTTTGATATCTAGGCTAAGAAATGTGTGATGTATTGTAAAGAAAAAAGAAAACACATTTTCTGTTGTTGAGGGGCCTATATTCTTACTGGGGGGAAATATTATAAAACTTGCGATGATAGACAGTTATAAAATAATATATGATAGTGTATATAAAATAAGATGTTTAATGTGAATTTTATTTTGCATTTAAGATTAATACAGAAAATACCTTACACTATGCAGATCTGTTCTGTTAGCTAAGGCATCCTAAAATGTTTAACTAATTATTTCATTCTGATTTCTGTTTTTTCACTTTAAAGGTTCAGCAGTTTTCTGAAAAAGCCTTCCTCTTACAGCTTTGGAAAATTCATGAAAATGCCTTAGAAAGACAGTGTAGTGAAATTACAAACCAGAGGAATATGCTTCTCCAAACCTTTGTAAGCCTCCAGCTCTTTAGAAATATCTATTTCCACTAACTGTATTGAAAAGTATTTAAATATACTTAGGTGTACTTTTAGAAAATTATCCGTATGCATATTGGCAGATAGTCCTGTTCAGATATGGAAAAGTATTAAGTGCTATTTAAGACCAGTTGGTAGAGTAATATAGTTTGAAAGAATTCTATTAGCAGATATGCAATATAGAAATTATTTGCAATTGCAATAAGCATAGAAAAAAACCCAGCGAAACTGACTTGAATTGCTCAGGCTTTGAGACCTTGGTTTTAATGCTTTTGAAAGGCAGAGAGATTCACACTTTAGGCATATTTATGGATCTTGGTGAAGAGATAGATTTTCTTTATTTTTTTTTTATCTTAACTCAGAACCAGCAGACTCAGTTTTAAATGACAGGGCCAGTTTAAGAATGTGACTTACAATTAATTGACAGTTCCAAGAAAATACACTTAAAAATACTAAGAATATTTATCTAAAGTCAGAACGAACAGAGTTTGTGCTTATGCATGACATGGCTAGTTTCTCAATGTAGTTCACAATTAGTTTACATTTCTTAGAAAAAATAGAAAAATACAGTAATATTTAGATTCTATCATGGTGCAGAGTTTTTGGAAATTCTTATTTCCTCTTCATGTTGATGTTTCATAAAACGTAAACTATTTTGTAGAACTATATTGGAAATAAATATATAATTTTACTTCCTTTGTCTATATTTTAAAAGGTTTCCTTGGATTTCCTTATTTGTTTTTTCTATAGCACCAATTCCTTTGAGTGTAGATTTTCATTTTCATGTTTGGACATTTAATTATTTTACCTAATTTTATATTGCAATGACAAAATGGCATTTATGGTGCTAAGTTTAATACATAAATAAACACAGATATAATAACAAGTTGTAGGATTTCTATCTCAGTAATACTCCCAAAACATTAAGGATAAAACTTTCATGTGAAAATTGTTGGTTATTAGTATGCAATAGCTTCACATTTTTATTACTATTGCTGGAGGAATAAAGCATTTTTGTGATAACACCAGGAAGTACAATCTTATATTTTTGTTGTTAGTAATTCCAAATGATTGCATTTTAAATCACTATAGAAAAATCGTATTACAATTAACGTCTATAGTTGATCTTTTGTTTCTGTTTTTCAGAGAGCTACAAAGAAAAAAGTGACTGAGGAGGAAGAAAAATTTATTAAGGAAATTGCAGACTTCAATAATGAGTATGAAGTAACAAAGAAAAGAAAGCTTTTGATGAAAGAAAATATCAAGATAGAAATATCTGCCTTAGAAAACCAGGCAAACATTTTGAAGAGGGGTATGAGTATATAGTGCCACCTCATTTATCTGTCATTAATGAAAATAACTTATTTTGAACCAGTGAATTTTCCAGAAATTAACTTTTTTATAAGTAAATTGGTTATTGAATAGCTATTTTTTTACCTTTATCTTAATTGTCGTAATGGAAATGTATCTTACATTATGAGTGGTCTCAAGTTCTTTAGAAGTTGGTGTGACATGAGCTTTTAGTCATTCATTCAATAAGCAATTATCTATTACTCTCTGTTATGTGATGGCATTGTTGTGGGTTATGGCGATATAAAACTAAAATGTGGAGGAATCAAATATGAAGCAGATATTTATAGTACAATGTGATAGAAGCTATAATAGGGTTAAGAATGGTATGACGATCCTCATTTTACCATCAGTACAATTTAAATTAGGAAACAAGGTTACACAGTGGCATGGGGAGAATTTCATTTCAGAAACCCTAGCATGTAGGTTATTGCAATCTGTGATAAGATCCTGAACTAAAGACATTGCCAAAGAGAAGAGAGGGTAAATTAAAGAGATATTTAGGCATAATGATAGGACTTTATCACTGATTAAAGTGAACAAAAATAGACAGGGATGAATTATAGTTTTCATATGTCAGAAATTGGGTACAATAGTGTACCAGGAAGAAGAGCAGAGGTAGAGAAGCATGTTGGAACTATAGCCTATTCTGGACAAAATGAGTTTTGTTTCAGGTATTTTTAGTTGGAGATGTCTATGGAATATACCCGGCAAGATGCCCAGGTGGTAGGGGAAAATTTGGTTGTGAAGCTGGTAAGAGAGATTAGAGCTAGACCATTAGATTTGGGACTGAATCCAGAGGAGTTGGTGACATCATTCAGAGAAAACATATAGAGGGAACATAGATGAGGAGTGAAGGCCAAAGCCAGAAAATGGGAAAGCATTACATTTATGGAAAGAAAGAAAAAGAATGGGACAGAGTAGTCAAAGAAGGCAAGAGGAGACCCAGCAGAGAGTAATATTTTAGAAACCAAAAGCAAGATATGTATTCCTTAAATTAGCAGAAAACAAAATAGGATATTAATTTGACAATCAGAAGATATCAAGTGCAGTAGCATAAAGTAGAGCAGTAGAAAAAAACTGGTGGTAATAGATTGGAGTCAATGGAAGTTGAGGAAGTAGAGAATGAAAATATAAATGATATTAAGTGCAAAATTTGCTTTACATATGACAACTACTATTTTAAGTAATATTCGTCAAGCTTATACTATAAAGCAATCGCCATCCTAAAGACTATAAATGCTAATATCATGTTGATTTTGTTTAAATCTTAATTTTACCATTTGATAGTTGTGTGATTTGGGGCAAGATGCCAAACTTTTCTTTGGCTCAGTTTCCCCATTTGTAAAGATGGGGGCTGGTAGTCATGACCTTAACAAAAGTTGTTGTGAGAATTCATGAAAAATACTGAAGCACATTGGATGCTGCTTGCCACATAATTAAACCCTCAAAAAATGTGAGGATTATACTTTTTAGTCTGATTTTATAGATGAAGGAAATAAAGTTCTGAGAGATAAATTACTTTGGTTAAAGAGTGTAGGACAGAGGCACACATCCGGAAAGCTTTAAAAAATATTAAGTGCTTGAGTCTCATTCAAGACCTATTGAATCAGAATCTGTGGGAGAGGATAGGGAACATAACTTTTTTAAAATCCTTTTGGTGATATTGATGTGTATTTTCAATAACAAGTTAGAATACAAAAGTAAATAGATGCATACTTTAAAATTAACTTCCTGCAAAAAGTCATGGGTATCACCACTTCTTTTGAACATATATTAGAAATTTTAGCCAAATTAATTAGGCAAGAAAAATAAAAGGCATCTCCATTGGAAAGGAAAAAGTAGTCTCTGTGCCCAAATGATAATGCTCTTACATATAAAACACCTAAGGATACCACAAAAAACAAAACAAAACAAAACTGCTGGAACTAATAAATAAATACAGCAAAGTTGCACTATACAAAATCAACACACAAAAATAAGTTGCATTTCTATGTATGAGCAATAAGTGATCTAAAAAGGAACAAAAATTTAAATTCCATTTATAATAGAATCAAAAAGAATAAAATACTTAAGAATAAATTTAACCAAGGTGGTAAAAGACTTGTACATTGAAAACTATATAAAACATTGCTTAAAGAAATTAAAGAAGACCCAAATAACTGGGAAGACATCCCACGTTCATGGATTATAAAACTTAGTGTTGTTAAGATGACATTATTATCCAAAATGATGTATAGATTCAAAGTATTCTCTATCAAAATCCCAACAGTGTTTTTTTCATGAATTGAAAAACCCATCCTAAAATTCATATAGAATTCCAAAGGATCCAAAAGAGCCAAAACTATCCTGGAAAAAAACAAAATTGGAAGACTCACACTTCCTGATTTCAAAACTTACCAAAATGCCACAGTAATCAAAACTGTGTGGTACTAGAATAAGGATAGACATATAGAAAATCAGGATAGAATAGATAGCTCAAATATAAACCCTCGTGTATGTGGTCAAATTATTTTTTATAACAGTGTCAAGACTATTCAATGGGAAAGGACAGTCTTTTGAACAAATGGATCTGGGAAAACTGGATACCACCCTTAGCTTACACAATATACAAAAATTAGCTAAAAATGGATGAAAGTCTTAAACTTAAGAAGTAAAACAAGAAAGCTCTTAGAAGAAATCATATAGGAAACACTTCACACTTCATCATATTGGATTTGGAGATGATTTCTTGGACATCAAAAACACAGGCAACAAAAGAAAAAATAGATAAACTGTATTTCGTTAAAGTTAAGATCTTTTGTATATCAGAGGACACTATCAAGAGTAAAAACACAACTCTCAGAAAGAATGAGTTGTTTTTTTTTAATGGAAGAAAATATTTGCAAATCATACCTTTGATAAGGGATTAAGATCCAGAATATTTTTAAAAAATTTTTTAAATTTTTATTTAAACATATAATGTAACCTCACCACCCTCTCCCAACACCCCTCCCCCCACCTCCCTTAGTTTGTTTTATGACATTAAGAGTCCTTTGGGTTTGTCTCCCTCCCGATCCCATCTTGTTTCATTTATTCTTTTCCTACCCCCTTAACCCCCACCCCCATTGCATCTCCACTTCCTCATATCGGGGAGATCATATGACAGTTGTCTTTCTCCGATTGACTTATTTTGCTAAGCATAATATCCTGTAGTTCCATCCATGTCGTCGCAAATGGCGAGATTTCATTTCTTTTGATGGCTGCATACTATTCCATTGTATATATATATATATACCACTTCTTCTTTATCCATTCATCTGTTGATGAACATCTAGGTTCTTTCCATAACTTGGCTATTGTGGACATTGCTGCTATAAACATTCAGGTGTACGTGCCCCTTCGGATCACTACGTTTGTATCTTTAGGGTAAATACCCAGTAGTGCAATTGCTCGGTCATAAGGTAGCTCTATTTTCAATTTTTGAGGAACCTCCATGCTGTTTTCCAGAGTGGTTGCACCAGCTTGCATTCCCACCAACAGTGTAGGAGGGTTCCCCTTTCTCCGCATCCTCGCCAGCATCTGTCATTTCCTGACTTGTTCATTTTAGCCATTCTGACTGGTGTGAGGTGGTATCTCATTGTGGTTTTGATTTGTATTTCCCTGATGCCCAGTGATGTGGAGCACTTTTTCATGTGTCTGTTGGCCATCTGGATGTCTTCTTTGCAGAAATGTCTGTTCATGTCCTCTGCCCATTTCTTGATTGGATTATTTGTTCTTTGGGTGTTGAGTTTGCTAAGCTCTTTATAGCTTTTGGATACTAGCCCTTTATCTGATACGTCGTTTGCAAATATCTTCTCCCATTCTGTCAGTTGTCTTTTGGTTTTGTTGACTGTTTCCTTTGCTGTGCAAAAGCTTTTGATCTTGATGAAGTCCCAGATCCAGAATATTTTTTAAGTAGTTTCAGCACCCAGTTTAGGGCTTGAACTCACAACCCCAAGATCAAGAGTCATATGCTGTACTGACTCAGCCAGCCAAGTGCTTCTAATGGCCAGAATATAGAAGAACTATAATTCAACATCAGAAGAATAAGCAACTCAATTTAAAAAATGGGCAAAGGATTTGAATAAACATTTCTTCAAAGATATGGCCAATAAACACACAAAAAGCTGCTCTACATCACTAGTCTTTAGAGAAATGGAAATCAAAAGCACAAAAAGACACCACTTCACACCCATTAGAGTGGCTATTATGAAAAAAACCCAAAGTTTCCACAACATGATATTCCCAATGTTCAGGATGCAATCCAAAATTACTTGACCTCTGAAGAATCCATGAAATGTGACCTAGTATCAAAAGAAAACCCCAAGATGGATGCCTAACCCACAGTGATCTAGATACTAGGATTATTAAACACTTTATAGCATGTATTATTGAGCTATGCTCAGTGAGTTAAGGAAGATGCACTTGTAATACATGATAGGTAATCTCAGTGGAGAAATAGAAAATGTAAAAAAAATATTAGAATTGAAAAATACATTATCTGAAATAAGAATGTCACTGAATGTTTAATAACAGAATGGAACTGATAGAAGAGCCAGTGAACATGAAGATAGATCGATAGAAATTGTCCAATCTGAAAAAGAGGGGAAAAATTAAAACAAAATAAAATGAAACAAAAAAATTAGTTTAGGGACATGTAGGACAGTTTTAAAAAGTCTAACATTCAAGTAATTGAAGTCTCTGAAGGAAAGGAAAGAGAATTGGCAGATAATATATTTGAAGAAATCATGGCAGAAAATTTCCTAAATTTTCTAAAAGACATTAATTTGCAGATTCAAGAAGTTCAGCAAACCCAAATAGGATAAATTCAAAGAAATCCATGCCTAACCATTTAATAATAGTCAAACTGTTAAAAAGCCAAAGAGAAAGAAAAAATCTTGAAAACAGTGAACAATAATTCTAATGACTATGTTCCTGTAACTAGAAATGATAAAGTCAAGAAGACAGTGAGTGGAGTTACATCTTGGAAGTGTTGAAAGGAAATTTCCCCTCCATATCCAGTGAAAATATCCTTCAAAAATGAAGTTAAGAAAATATATTTTCAGATAAATTAAAAATTAAGGGACTCCGTTGCCATCATGCTTGAAAGACAAGAAATGCTAAAGAAAGTCTTCCAAGTAGAAGCAAAAATAATACCAGAGAGAAACTTGGATCATGTTTAATGAGTTAAAATAAACAGAAATGGCAAATAGTTATAAAATGGAAAGTTTTATATGTTATATAGTTTATATAGTTTATGTAGTTTATAGTAAACTTATAAAGTTTATAAGAAATGGATAGTTATAAATACCAGTTTTTTCTCTTAACTTGAAAAGATATATATGATTGTTTAAAGCAAATAATATATTGTTTTATGGAATTTATAATGTATGCAGAGGCAGTTTGTATACATGCATACTGTATGCATATATGACAGCTATCTCATAAAGGACTGGAAAAGAGGACTGGTAAAGGGATCTATATAGTCCTATATAACTCTCAGAAAACCAGGAATAGAAGGGAATTTTCTCAACCAGATAAAGAACTTCTTTGAAAAGTCTCCAGCTAATATTACACTTAATGGTGAAACACTGAATACCGATATCATTCGAAATGGTGACATATTAAATACTTTCCCCACAACGATTGAGAATAAGGCAAGAATGTCCGTTCTTATCACTTCCATTCAGTATGGCTGTGGATGTCCTAGCCATTTTAACCATTTCCATAAGACAAAGTTATCTCTATTTATACAGATGATTGTTTACGTAGAAAATTATAAGGAACTTACAAAACAATTACTAAAATTAATAAGTCAGTATGGTAAGGTTATAAGATATAATGCATATATTTAAAAATCATTGAGGGGCACCTGGGTGGCCTAGTCGGTTAAGTGTCTGCTCTTGATTTGGGATCAGGTCATGATCTCAGGTCTGCCCAGCATGGAGCTCCCTATGTCTCTCCCTCCACCATTCTCTCTTTCTCTAAAGAAAAAAAAATCAGTTGAATTCTTATATATTAACAGCAAACAATGGAAAAATGGAATAAAAAATACCATTTAAACAGCATTAAAAACCAAAATAGAAATAAATTTAACAAGAGACATGAGGGACTTCTACACTATAAACTACAGAGTATTGATGAGAGAAGTTAAGGAAGACCTAAGTAGATAGATTTATCATGTTCATGGATTAGAAAATCCAATTTTGTTAATAGGTCCATTCTCTTCCAATTGATCATAGGTTCAACAGAATTCAATAAAAATCCCATTAAGTTTTAGTAAGCCTTGACAAGCTGATTCTAATATTTATATAGAAATGTAAATCACTTAGAACAGCCAAAAATTTTTTAAAAGAACAAAATTTGGGGATTTATACTCCCTGATTTCAAATTTTGATAAAAAGCTATGGTAATCAACATAATGTGTCACTGGCTTAAAAATAGGCATATCAATACCACTGGAAGGAAACAGAAATAGCCTTATGTAGATAGGGTTAGTTGATTGTCAACAAAAGTAACAAAGCAGTTCAGTGGGGAAAGGAAAGTCTTTTCAGTAAATGGTGCTGGAACAATTGGACATCCATTGCAAAACAATGATTCTTAAATCTTACTTCATACCATATTAAACGTTAACTCAGAATGGACATACACCTAAACATAAAAGCTAACATCATGAAACTCCTAGAATTCTTAGATGGGACACAGAAACATGAAAAAAAAATACAATGGATTTCAAATAAATTTTTAAAAATAGTATTACGAGAAAGACAAACCAAAGACTTGGAGAAAATATTTGCAATACATATATCTGCTTGTGTACTGTTATCTAGAATATAATTAACTCTTCAAACTTAATAAGAAGGCAACAAAACATTCTAAAAGGGGAAAAGGATTGAACTTCACAAAAGGGCATATACTGATGATCAATGAACACATAAAAAGGTACTCAATATCTTTAGTCATCAGGAAAATACAATTTAAAACCACAGTGTATAATATCATTGTACATACATTTAGTTAAAATTCAAAAGACTGGTCATATCAAGTGTTGGCAAGTATGGGGAGCATCTGAAATCCATATGGTACTGATGAGAACATAAAATAAATGGTACAACCACTTTGGAAATAGTTTTTTAGTTTCTTAAACCATTAAACAAACATTTGCCATAGACCCAGCCATTCTACAACTAGATACACCAGAGAAGTGAAACTTAGGTCCACACTAAGTTTTTAGTAAATTTATTCACCGTACCCAAAAACTGAACATAACTTAAATGTCCATTAAGAGGTAAATGGATAAACAAAATTGCTGTACCCATGCAGTGGAATACTCAGAGATTAAAAAAAAAAATAACAGATCTGATCACAGACAACATGGATGCATCTCAAAAGGATATGGTGATGAAAGGAAGCTGGGCACAGAAGAACACATACTAAATACTAGGCAAACTTCTTGGGACAACAAGTTGATCACTGGTTGCCTGCGTCAGAATGAATAAGTTGCAGAAGGGTAGAGGAAGCTTTTGGGATTGATAGAAACACAGTTTCTTGATTGTGGTGGTGTTTTCACAAGTGTATGTGGGAGCCAAAACTCACAGAATTGTGTGCTGTTAGGTGGATATACTTTATGTAAATTATTCCTCAAAAAAAGTGATAAAGAAAAAAGTCCTTGATACCACAAATACTGTAGGAGCCCTCTATTTTGTGTCCTTTCTTCCAGAAATATGGGTTTATTTTAATAGATCTGCTTCCATAGTACCTGATACCATTGGTCTTTGTACTTGCACAAAATGCATCCGTCTCTATGTATATTGTAACATTTTTTTATGAAACATTAAACTCTGTAATGGCAGGACTTTGTTTTGTTGAACGCTCTGTCTCCAATAGTATGAAAGAGATCATTATGAATTGATGACTGTTTCAAGAGAAGTATAAAATGAGGTGAAAATGTATAGTAAGGGAAGTTACCCTGGACCGGGAGTGAAGGAAGATCTCCCGGAGCAAGTGACCTTCAGACTGAGGTCTGAAGGGTGATACGAATTAGCCAAATGGCAGATCTGAAAGTTGGATATGTAAGTCAAGAGCTCCGAGGGAGATTTGAGCTGGAACTGTTATATGCAAACAATGAATCATGGGATGCTAGAGCAAAAAACTAATGATGTTCTGTATGGTGACTAACATAACATAATATAACATAAAATTAATTAATTTACTCATTAATTAATTTGGGAGACATCCAGGAAAAATATATTGAAAGAAAGTAATAGAACACTGAGGAACACCAGGATTTTTAAAGCAAGAAGAAGAAAAAGGCCAGTGATGAGTGTGTAAGGTAGGCAGGACACATTACTGCGTGAAATGGGAGATCACCTCAGGGAGAGAGTGTGTGAGGGAGCGATCAGCCCATGTTAAATGCTGCCAAATTGTCAACCATGAAGACTAAGAAGCAGCCATAGGAGGTCCCTTGTGATCTTTAGGGAAAGCAACAGATAAGAGTAGGAAGAGAGGAAGGGCAGAGGTCAGGTTGTAATGGTTTGAGCAGTGAGAACAGAGGAGATGGTGATCATAAGCACCCACAAGCCCTTGAAGCGAAGTTTCTCTGGATGAGAGTCCAGTAACCCAGGGGGTTATGAGGTCAAGGGAGGGCTTCTAGTGGGTTATGTGTTGTCCATTTTTCATTTCTGTTTTTTGAGACAGGAGATATTTGAAGATATTAAATGATGATGGATCAGAGCCCATGGAGAAGTAGAGTTGAAAATTCAAGAGAGAAGTAAAGTTCCCAGAGAAGATAGGAAATGGTGCACAGGTGGAGGGATTGGTGGCAATTTCAGAAGAAAAAAAATCAAAACAAAATCAGTAAACAACTTACATGATCATCAATAGGGGCCTCTGATTATCTGAATATATAACTCCTTGTACTTTTATTACTAAATTTTGTGTGGTAAAGTCTACTAATGACACTGCTAGGTGAGAGGAAAATATTAAGAGACTTAATGCCAAATTAGACTCCTTAAATCACCAAATTAATTAATTTTCCCACCAACTCTTTAGGGGAGTGGTTGTTTTCTTGTATTATTATCCTATACCATTACCAGTGTGGGCATTATCACTGACTTTAATCTTTGCCATCTGACAAGCAAATCTGTTCATATTCTTTGTTCATCTTTCTACATTTTTGTGCTTACTGATTTATATGAGCTCTTTGTAAATTAAGGAAGCTAGCTAGTTATGTAGTGTCATGTGTTTAAATTTTGTGTCCCAATTTGTTGTTTACCTTTTAAAAATTAGGAGATGAAAAATTAGGAGATGAACCTTAAAGGATGAGTTGGAGTTTATTATGGGGAGAAAAAGAGGAAAGATTCTAGGTAGAAGAAGCAATATTAGCAGTATTGTGGAAGTTTGTAGCCATATAGTGAGCATTATGCAATGTCATTTTAAATATGCTTTACTTATGAAGGATAGAGTTTTTTATTATCTCATTGGGAAGCTTGTTTTACTTAGTGATGTTACATTATTTTGAATTTTCTCTAGGTAGTCTAACCCTCAATTAACTAATTCTTTTGTTCCTCATTGTTGCTTAATTAATTCTGGTCAGTTTATTAGAAACAGTTTCTAGATGGCCAAAGAAAGCTTGTTGGGGCTTAAAATTGACCATATGAATCACTTCTCAGACTTTTGACTAAGATCAAATACTGTATCTGTTCTTATTAGTTTGGAATTGACCATATATTACTTAAATTTTTAGTACACACACAAAAGTTAATACTTGTTGACATATTCAAGGCAAAGCCTAAGTGGTTAAAATATGGCTTTTATTTGTCTATTTGTTTCTAGAAATGAAGTCGATGGACCATGATAGTGGCCAGTTATGTGAGCTTCAAAAACAAAAGAGTGAATTAGTACAAGAATTACTTACTGTGCAGAGAAAACTTAAAGGTATTATCTTTATGAGCTAGTTTATTTTGCTGATGAATATAGTTACATATGCATAACAGGGTCATATTATTCTTTCAAAGTATACTCACCTATTGAGATACAGTGTTATTATTGGTGTTATTATAGTGTTATTATAAAGAAAAAACAGGTGAAACACTACAACAGTGTTAGATCTGATATTTTTAATGTCATAAATTTTGTCAAGATCTTTTTTATGCCTGTGTTGTTATATTAAAGTAGAAAACTAAGAATCCTGAGTGCATATGTTTTACATAAAGCACCAAAAATTAGAGTATCGTTCTTATGAATGAACTGTTGTTTATTTTTTAAAAGATTGTAAGCTTTTTCTTAATTGTTTAGTTTTTGAAGATAAAAAGATTGAAGCCATTTGTACTACTAAATACCTAGAGGCAGAAAAAGTAAAGATCAATGAAAAGCCTCAAAATGATGCTGAGTGCTTAAGGTAAGAATTCCCTATTATATTTTGATATAAAATCTGGTAATTTTTCAAGTTGTCAAAGAGATTTCAGCATAAAGCTAAATGTGTAGGCTTTTTTTTAAGTTCCAGATAAAGATATTAATTCCTTTGATGTGTATTGTGAAATATGCTAATGAGAAAACACTTCACTGGCTAAAAAGTGCTACATGGAAGTTCCACAGTGTATCGGGTTGATAATACTGAAATCAGTTTTTTCTTTTACCTCATAGACTCAGTGTTATTCACATCCCAGTAGATCAAAACAAAGTATTGGTTCCAAAACTCTCCTTTCTGTTATTCCTAACTTTTTTTTTAAAGATTGATTGATTGATTGATTGATTAAGGAGCATAAGAGAGGGCACACAGAGGGAAAGGGAGAGGGAGAAGCAGACTGCCTACAGACCAATGAGCCTGACGTGAGGCTGGATCTCAGGACCCTGGGATCATGACCTGAGCCAAAGGCAGACATTTAACCGACTGAGCCACCCAGGCACCACTTAACTTTTTTTTTAATGATTGAAATTATTTTTTACCATTTTAAATTTCAGGGGGAAAAATCACAATCTACTATTTTACTTGAAATTTATTACTATTTGTTTTATGGTGAAAGAATGAAATGTATTTTCTGTATGGAATATTGAGCTACTTTTTATGTATTTGGATAATGAAAGAATACACCCAAGAAGAAAACCTTCAGTTTGTTAGTTGTACTATTGTTTATTAGTAATTCAATGTTATATTTGCCAGCCTAATTTCAAAAAAGTTCATCTACTTTCTGGGCTAAATATAAGGAAAGAAACCTCATTACTGAACCTATGAGAAGCAAATGAAGCCTTCTTTTACATTAAATCATATAGAAATATGTCCACTAGAGCTGAACAAATGCTTCTTATTAGCTGTGTATTGCCTTAAGCCATAATTTTAGTAGATTGTGAGAAAATATTTGCAATTTAACTCTATGTTAAGTTTTATAAGCATGAAATATCAATCTCTTGGGTGATATGTGTGTTACAGAATGAGTTTCTGTAATGACAATCTGCTCATTGATTTTTTTACATTTTCAAAAATGATAATGCCCACTGGTATCATGATGGTTAGTATTATAAGGGCTTCTGATGTGAACTCTAGTTTTGTGGGTTTATCAGTCATAAAAATTTGCCCTGGGTTAAAATTAAACACACAGAGTCTGTTAGAGAGTGTTTTTTCCTTCACAGATGGTGACAGAAGAAATTTGAATAAAAAGAAACATAGTCAAATGCATTGTCCATTTTTTGTATTTTAGCACTTATCAAATGAAATGGCAATATTTACCAGTTCCCACTTTAAATTATTTAATATGCGTAGTTTAGTTTGCTAACTGGTATGTTCCATAAAAATAATTTCAAGTATAAAGAATCAAGTCAAAGTATTAATATAAAGATTTTAGGAAATAGGGCTGTAAACCTTATAATTAGTGCAAAAACAAGAAGCTAATAATGGCAAGACATTCAATATCATTCAATATCATGAAGGCCAAAATTAAGGTGGTTTTATCCCTAAATTTTGGAATATTCTTTTCCATCTGTGTGTTCAAATGTATACTGAATTCTGTTGCCTTTTTCTTAAATTTTCAGGTTGGATTACTATTGGTATAGATGCCATTTTTATAGCAGGGTGTCTCAAACTTGGCAGTGTTGACATGTGGGGCCAGGTTATTCTTGGTTGTGAGAGGACAGCCCTGTGCAATTTAAGACCTTTAGCATCATCTCTGGCCTCTACCCACTAGATGCCAGCAGCATCTCCCACTCCCAGCTTTGACATCCAAAAATGTCTCCAGACATTGCTAAACATCCCCTGGATGGGGGGGGGGGTTGTTTCCAGTTGAGAACCAGTTTTATTTTAAGGTTATTATAATTGTACTTCTACTTTTATTAAACTTTAACCAGTTGAGAAAGCAATTACAAAATTAATATTAGCTTATTCCTATGCATTTATTATTTCCACTTTTAGTAATTAGAAAATTTTACACATATTTTATACTGTCTATATCCTTGGAATTCTTTCATAATGATTATTATTTTTGATTAATCTGCCATGTTCAGATTATTTGTTGGGACTCTATCTTGATGCCATCCTTTAGTGTAAAAAACTAGTACTTTTATTCACAGTGGTTTCATGGTCTCTCCTTTAGGTAATCATTTCCTGTTTATAAATACCAAGATGCTTATTTATTTAAAAGATTCTATTTTGAAGAGTGTGGGATTATTAATTAAACATGTTAAGGCAGCTGACTTGTAGAATGTTGCTATGATTAACACTTAAGTCAAAGGTTGGGTTAATTCATAAGAAGCTCCTAGAAGACGGTATAACTATGACTGATCTAGTTCTTTCATATAGTTCAGAGAGGATAGAAAAGATAAACCTTGGGTTCTTTTTTTTAAGATTTTATTTACTCATTTGACAGACAGAGATCACAAGTAGGCAGAGAGAGAGGAAGGGAAGCAGGCTCCCTGCTGAGCAGAGAGCCCGAAGGCGGCTCGATGCCAGGCTCCATCCCAGGACCCTGGGATCACGACCTGAGCCAAAGGCAGAGGCTTTAACCCACGGAGCCACCCAGGCGCCCCAAACCTTGGGTTCTTGAGAGGCAGTAAGCATAGAGGTTAAGATTACAATCCCCTTAAAATCCCAGCTCTGGGGGCGCCTGGGTGGCTCAGTGGGTTAAAGCCTCTGCCTTTGGCTCAGGTCGTGATCCCAGGGTCTTGGGATCGAGCCCTTGCATTGCGCTCTCTGCTCAGCGGGGAGCCTGCTTCCTCCTCTCTCTCTGCCTGCTTCTCTGCCTACTTGTGATCTCTGTCTTTAAAAATAAATAAATAAATAAAAAATCCCAGCTCTGCTATTTACTAGGTTAGTAACCTTGGATAAGCAATTTAACTTGTCTATCCTCAGTCTCCACATCTATAAAATGAGTTTCATTATAGCAAGATTATAGTAAAAATTAAATGACTTAAAAGCCCTTAGAACAGTGCTTAGAACTAGTAAATGCTCTAAAATTAGATACAATTATAATTATATAATTACTTACAATTGTATTTTTATTTCATATTATCCATGAGGATTTCATGACTTTCAGACTTTTTCCTCATTTTTTCTTCCACCTTTCTTTTTTATTTAAATTCAGTTAATTAACATGCAATGTATTATTAATTTCAGAGGTAGAGTACAGTGCTTTATCAGTCTTATATAATACCCAGTGCTTATCACATCACATACCCCCTTTAATGCCCATCACCCAGTTACCCCGTCTGCCCACCCCTTTCCCCTGCAACAACCCTCAATTTGTTTCCCATGATTAAGAGTCGCTTATGGTTTGACTCCCTCTCTGCTTTCATCTTATTTTATTTTTCCCTCACTCTCCCATGATCCTGTTTTGTTTCTTAAACTCTGCTTTTGAGTGAGATCATATGATAATTATCTTTCTCTGATTGACTTCTTTCTTTTTTTTTTTTAAGCTTTATTTAAACATATAATGTAACCCCACCACCCTCTCCCAACCCCTCTCCCCCCACCCCCCTCAGTTTGTTTTATGACATTAAGAGTCTCTTTTGGTTTGTCTCCCTCCCGATCCCATCTTGTTTCATTTTTACTTTTCCTACCACCTTAACTCCCACCCCCGTTGCATCTCCACTTCCTCATATCAGGGAGATCATGTGATAGTTGTCCTTCTCCAGTTGACTTATTTCGCTAAGCATAATACGCTCTAGTTCCATCCATGTCGTCGCAAATGGTAAGATTTCATTTCTTTTGATGGCTGCATACTATTCCATTGTATATATATACCACTTCTTCTTTATCCATTTATCTGTTGATGGACATCTAGGTTCTTTCCATAACTTGGCTATTGTGGACATTGCTGCTATAAACATTTGGGTACACATGCCCCTTTGGATCACTACGTTTGTATCTTTAGGGTAAATACCCAGTAGTGCAATTGCTGGGTCATAAGGTAGCTCTATTTTCAATTTTTTGAGGAACCTCCATGCTGTTTTCCAGAGTGGTTGCACCAGCTTGCATTCCCACCAACAGTGTAGGAGGGTTCCCCTTTCTCCACATCCTCGCCAGCATCTGTCATTTCCTGACTTGTTCATTTTAGCCATTCTGACTGGTGTGAGGTGGTATCTCATTGTGGTTTTGATTTGTATTTCCCTGATGCCCAGTGATGTGGAGCACTTTTTCATGTGTCTGTTGGCCAAAGGCAAGGGAAGCAAGGGAAAAAATGAACTATTGGGACTTCATCAAGATCAAAAGCTTTTGCACAGCAAAGGAAACAGGCAACAAAACCAAAAGACATCTGATTGACTTATTTCACTCAGCATAATACCCTCTAATTCCATCTATGTTGCAGATGACAAGATTTCATTTTTTTCGATAGCTGTGTACGGTTCCATTGTGTGTGTGTGTGTGTGTGTGTGTGTGTGTGTGTGTGTGTGTATCACATCTTTTTATCCATCTGTCATTGGACATCTGGGCTCTTTCCATGGTTTGGCTGTTGTGGACATTGCTGCTATAAACATTGGGATGCAGGTGCCCCTTTGGATCACTACATCTGTATCTTTGGGGTAAATACCTAGTAGTACAATTGCTCTGTTATAGAGTAGCTCTATTTTCAACTTTTTGAGGACCCCCCATACTGTTTTCCAGAGTGGCTGCACCAGCTTGCATTCTCCACCAACAGTGTAAGAGCATTCCCCTTTCTCCAAATCCTCACCAACATCTGTCATTTCCTGTCATGTTAATTTTAGCCATTCGGACATGTGTGAGGTGGTATCTCATTGTGCTTTCTATTTGTAGTTGTCTGATGCCAAGTGATACTGAATATTTTTTCATGTGTCTATTGACCATTTGTGTGTCTTTTTTTGAAGAAATGTCTGTATCTTCTGCTTATTTCTTGATTGGATTATTCTTTGGGTTCTTTGGGTGTTGAGTTTGATAAATTCTTTATAGATTTTGGATACTAGCCTTTATCTGATATGTCATTTGCAAATATCTTCTCCCATTCTTTTAGTTGTCTTTTGGCTTTGTCAACTTTTTCCTTTGCTGTGCAAAAGCTTTTTATCTTGATGAGGTCCCAATAGTTCATTTTTGTCCTTGCCTCTGGAGTTGTGTATAGCCAGAATGTGTTGCAGCTGAGGTCAAAGAAGTTGTCTTCTGTGTTCTCCTCAAGGATTTTGATGGATTCCTATTTCACATTTAGGTCTTTAATCCATTTTGAATCTATTTTTGTGTATAGTATAAGGAAATGGTCCGGTTTCATTCTTCTGCTTGTGGCTGTCCAATTTTCTCAGTATCATTTGTTGAAAAGACTGTCTTTTTTCCATTGGATATTGTGTCCTGCTTGTCATAGGTTAGTTGACCGTAGAGTTGAGGGTCCATTTCTGGGTTGTCTGTTCTGTTTCATTAAACTATGTGTCTGTTTTTGTGCCAGTACCACACTGTCTTGATGATTACAGCTTTGTAATAGAGCTTAAGCCTGGAATTGTGATGCCACCAGCTTTGGTTTTCTTTTTCAACATTCCTTTGGCTATTCAGTCTTTTCTGGCTCCATACAAATTTTAGGATTATTTATTCCAGCTCTGTGAAAAAGGTTGATTGTACTTTGAAAGGGATTACATTGAATGTATAGATTGCTCTAGGTATCACAGACATTTTAACAATTTTTTTACTTCCAACCCATGAACATGAATGTTTTTCCATTACATTGTGTCTTCCTTAATTTCTTTCATGAGTTTTCCATACTTTTCTGAGTACAGATCCTTTCCCTCTTCATTTAGGTTTATTCCTAGTTATCTTATGGTTTTTGGTGCAATTATAAATGGGATTGACTCCTTAATTTCTCTTTCTTCTGTATCATTATTAGTGTATAGAAATGCAACTGCTTTCTGTATTGATTTTATATCCTGAGATTTTGCTGAATTCCTATATGAGTTCTAGCAGTTTAAAGTGGAGTCTTTTGGGTTTTCCACATAGAATATCATGTCACCTGCAGAGAGTGAGAGTTTGACTTCTTGTTTGATCATTTGGATGCCTTTTATTTTTTGTTGTTGTTGCTGTTATCTGATTGCTGAGGCTAGGACTTCTAGTACTATGTTGAATGACAGGTGATAGATCCCTGCCATGTTCTTGACCTTAGGGGAAAAGCTCTCAATTTCTCCCCATTGAGAATGATACTCACTGTGGGCTTTTTGTAGATAGCTTTTATGATATTGAGGTGTGTTCCCTTTATCCCTACACTGAAGAGTTTTAATCAAGAATTGGGTTGTGTACTTTGTCAAATTTTTTTTTTTGCATTTATTAGGAGGATCACATGGTTCTTGTCCTTTCTTTTTTTAATGTAGCGTATCACATTGATTGATTTGCTGATGTTGAACCACCCTTGCAGCCGGTCCCGGAATAAATCCTACTTGGACATGGTGAATAATTCTTTTAATGTACTGTTGGTTCCTATTGGCTAGTATCCTGGTGAGAAATTTTGCATCTGTGTTCATCAGGGATGTTGATCTGAAATTCTCCTTTTTGGTGGAGTCTTTGTCTGGTTTTGGGATCAAGGTAATTCTGGCCTCATAGAAAGAGTTTGGAAGTTTTCCTTCTATTTTTTGAAACAACTTCAGAATAATATGTATTAATTTTTCTTTAAATGTTTGGTATAATTGCCCTGGGAAGCAATCTGGCTGTGGACTCTTAGTTATTGGGAGATTTTTTTATTAGTGCTTCAATTTCCTTGCTGATTATGGGTCTGTTCAGGTTTTCTATTTCTTCATGTTTCAGTTTTGGTAATTTCTGTGTCTCTAGGAATGTATCAGTTTCTTCCAGATTGACCAATTTGTTGGCTTATAGTTATGCATAACATGTTTTTTAAATTGTTTGTATTTCTTCAGTGTTGGTTGTGATCTCTCCCCTCTTTCATTCATGATTTTGTTTATATGGTTACTTTCTCTTTTCTTTTTGATAAGTCTGTCCAGGGGTTTAATGATCTTATTAATTCTTTCAAAGAATGAGCTCCTACTTTCACTGATCTCTTCTACTGTTCTTTTGGTTTCTATTTCATTGACTTCTGCTCTTTTTATTAATTCTCTTCTCATGCTGGATTTAGGCTTTATTTGCTATTCTTTTTCTACCTCCTTTAGGTATAAAGTTAGGTTGTACATTTGAGACCTTTCTTGTTTCTTGAAAAAGTCTTTTATTACTATATACTTCCTTCTTAGGACTGCCTTTGCTACATCCCAAAGGTTTTGAACAGTTGTGTTTTTATTTTCATTTGTTTCCATGAATTATTTTAATTCTTCTTTAATTTCCTGGTTGACCATTTATTCTTAGTAGGATTCTCTTTAACCTCCATGTATCTGACTTCTTTCCAAATTTCCTCTTGTGATTGAGTTCAAGTTTCAAAGCATTGCAGTCTGAAAATGTGCAGGGAATGATCCCAAACTTTTTTTTGTTTTTTTTTTGATCCCAAACTTTTGGTACCAGTTGAGACCTGATTTGTGATCAGTATGTGGTCTAATCTAGGGAATGTTCCATGTACCCGTGAGAAGAGTGTGTATTCTGTTGCTTTAGGATGGAATGTTCTGAATATATCTGTGAAGTCCGTGTAGTCCGGTGTGTCTTTCAAAGACCTTGTTTCCTTGTTGATCTTCTGCTTAGATGATCTGTTCATTGCAGTGAGTGAGGTGTTAAAGTCCCCTAATATTATTGTATTATTATCAATGTGTTTGTTTAATTTTGTTATTAATTGGTTTATATAATTGGCTGCTCCCATGTTAGGAACATAAATAGTTACAGTGGTTAGATCTTCTTGTTGGATTATGATATAATCCCTTTAGTTATGATACAGTATCCTTTCTTATCTCTTATTTCAGTCTTTGGTTTGAAATCTAATTCCAGCTTTCTTTTAATGTCCATGAGCATGATAAATTGTTTTCTACCCCCATCACTTCAATCTGGAAGTGTCTTTGGGTCTAAAATGAGTCTCTTGCAGACAGCATATCGATGGGTCTTGCTTTTTTATCCAACCTGATACCCTGTGTCTTTTGATTGGGGCATTTAGCCCATTTACATTCAGAGGAACTGTTGAAAGATAAAAATTTAGTGACATTGTATTACCTATAAATTCACTGGTTCTGTATATTGTCTCTGTTCCTTTCTGGTCTATGTTACTTTTGGGCTTTCTCTTTGCTTAAAGGATTCTCTTTAATATTGCAGGGCTGATTTAGTAATCACATATTCTTTGTTTCTGTTTGTTCTGGAAGCTTTATATCTCTCCTTCTAATTTGAATTACAGCCTTGCTGGATAATGTATTCTTGGCTGCATATATTTCTCATTTAACACCCTGAATATATCATGTGAGTCCTTTCTGGCCTGCCAGGTCTCTGTGGACAGGTCTTCTGCCAGTCTATTGTTTCTACCCTTGTAGGTTATGGATCTCTTGTCCCAAGCTGCTTTCAGGATTTTATCTTTGTCTTTGAGATTTGCAAGTTTCACTATTATATGCCAAGGTGTTGACCTATTTTTATTGATTTTGAGTGAGATTCTCTTTGCCTCCTGGACTTGAATGCCTGTTTCCTTCCCCAGATTAGGGAAGTTCTTTGTTATAATTTACTCCAGTATACCTTCTGCCCCCTCCTCACTCTTCTTCTTGGATCCCAATTATTTTAGTATTGTTTTGGCTTATGGTACCACTTATCTCTCGAATTCTCCCCTTGTGATCCAGTAGTTGTTTATCTCTCTCTCAGCTTCTTTATTCTCCATCATTTTATCTTCTATATCACTAATTCTTTCTTCTGCCTCATTTATCCTAGCAGTTAGAGCCTCTTTTTTTTTTATTGCATCCCATCAATACCCTTTTTTATTTCAACTTGATTATATTTTAGTGCTTTTATTTCTCCAGAAAGGATTCTCTAGTGTCTTCCATGCTTTTTTCAAGCCCAGTTAGTATCTTTATAATCATTCTGAACTCTAGTTCTGACATCTTACTTATATTCATACTGATTAGATACCTGGCCAATAGTACTGACACTTGTTCTCTTTTATGAGGTGAGTTTTTCTCTCTTGTTATTCTGTCTAGAGAAGAATAGATGAATGAGGGAAAAAAAAACTAAACTGGCAACAATCCCAGAGAAATATACACTAAACAAATCAGAAGAGACTCAAAACTTAAAAAAAATTTTTTTTAAGAAAAAGAGTATAATCAGACAGTGAACAGAATAGAGAAATACACTGGATTCTGTGTGTAGTTAGGTTTGTTTTTTTAGAAAACTAGATCCCAAAATTGCAAAGAAAGAAAAACATATATGTACAAAGATAAAATAAAATGATAGGATGTACCTATAAAAATGAAAATTAAAAAAAGACTTGCAGAAAGTGGTTGCTTATCTATTTGTAGAATTGAAGCAATTCTTTTCTTAGATCTCAGTTAATTTCATTGGTATTCAGAATGATTTTGATAGCTATCTAGCTGAACTCCCGGAACCAGACAAAACTAAGGTCTCCTCCTCCTTCACCATCTTGAACTCCTTCCACCTGTCTTTTAAATGTATGAGATCCCAAAAGTTTAACCACTGAATCTTCTTTCTTTATACTCTTTATGGGCTACCTCATATGCTCTAATGATTTAGATAGATAATTTCCAAATATTTTTCCTAAATCCCTCTTTCTTAAACTCCAGTCTTGAATTCCCAACAGTTTAATATAAACATAGATCTGAAGTGACGTTGTGCTGATTAAATAAGCAAAAAAAAAAAAAAAGGCAAAAACAAAAGTCTTACCAGAGGTTCAAAGGTCTTGTCTTGGCCAGACCACCCTGAACATGCCCAATCTGCCTAATCTCAAAAGCTAAGCAGGATTGGGCCTGATTAGTACTTGGATGGGAGAATTCAAGGGTCTTCATAATCTGGGTCCTTCCACTATCTTCTGGCATTTTTATCACATACCCTAATCTACTAGTGCATCAGAATACTGTTTATGGAATTCTGAATATGCCACAGGACCTCATACCTCTATCTTTCTTTCTTCTTCATGAGCTAAAATCTAACTTAGTCCTTAAGGCCTGGCTCCATGTCATTTTTTATGGTTTTGCCCAAATCTAAAATGTAACAGGCATTTTTGATATATTTATAAATCTCATCATTCTCATCCCACTTTAATCCATTATCAGGTTTTGTTGCTTTTGCCTACAAAATGTTTCTTGAATCCTTCCAGTTCTTTCTCCCCATTGCTAACATTCTGGTTCTAGCCATCACCCTCTCTCACCTGGATCACAGTAATAATCTTCTTCTCCCCATTCCTCCACTTTTGCACCAGCCAATCCATTGTAAATTGAATCATGTCCTTGAAATCAGTCAAAGGCTTCATAACAAACATAATAAAACCTAACATCCTTAGTTTGGTCCTGTCACAGCGTGGTCTCTGACCACCTCCCTTGATGTTATTTTCAGCACGATCCCCTCTTCACTCTGCTCCCTCAAGCACTCCAAGCTTTTTTCCACTTAAGGACCTCTTTCTCTGCCTTTCCTTCTCTTCAGATTATCTCTTAGCCCCTCTGCCTATCTCCTACCTATGTGGAACATACCCTATCCTTTAGATCTCAATTTCAATGATCCTCGGTGAAGCCCTCCCTTACCCTATGATCTAAATTTGTTTTTACTTTTTTTAATAACACCCTATATTTTTTCCTTTATAGCACAGATTCTATTTTGTAATTACATACTTACATGCTCTACTTTGTTAGTATCTGTCTCTGTCATGTGCTCCACAAGAAAAGAGATCTTGTCTACTTGGTTTACCATTATGTATTCATGGGTACAGATATGGGTACAGAGCTTGGCATACAGTAGGCATTAAATAAATAAATGAATAAATGAGTATAATAAGTTATGAAAGCTTTCCTCTACTGTTCATTTCTCTGTGTTCATAGAGAACGTGCTTATAATTCTGTTATATCATTAATCATATTCTGTAATAGGTATTTGTATCAATCTATCTCACTCAGTGGGGAATTCCCTTTACTTCCTGTTCATTTTTCTATCAGTCTCACATCTAGTACAGTCAAGGGCACATAGTGTTCAATAAATATTTGTTCCAGTGATTGAGTCTACATATAATTTTATTTTCAATACAAAGAAGATACAAGTCCTTCACATATTCTCAATGTTATTTGCAAAGATGTGGTATATTCTCACCACTGGGATAGCCTGGTGGAGTTCTTTTTCCACTCCTGATTTTTTCTTCCCAAAAGCTATATAGGTGTAATCTCCCCAGCCTTTCCCTAACACCTTCCTTTCTTTTTGGAAGGTGGGGAGGAGTGACTCAATCTGACTGGCGAATTTGGAAGGGTGAACTGGAGCCCTGCCTCTTTTCTTTCCCTATTTCTTTGGAAGCTGGCCTGCCTCAGACAGTGTATGTTCCTCTCTGCTCCTCTGTCCCTTAAGTTTTACAGTGCTAGGAGTCCATAAGAGAGCTTGTTGTATCCAATTGTGCCTGTAAAGATGTGCATTAAGTTAGTCTAATTCTGGGGTTCACCATTAGTAAGCTATTTGCTTGTAGATATAAGCCACATTCTCCAGTATCTGCTATATTCGTAGTATACGTGATTATCTTCTGCTTTCCTTATTTCTCGATTGGGCAGGAAAGAAGAGTGTTATGTATTGGTCCCTTTCAGACTCCCAACACCTATTATTTTTGTATTATTGCCCAAAACCAGGGCCACCAAAATATAGCTCTTGATCATGACTTTTCATTTGCTCCAAATACTGACATACCAGACAACTTGAAACATTTCAGGCATTTTCCTTACACATGAAACTTCTTTCTAAAATGCTCTTACATTTTCTATAACCAGCATTTGTGCCTGTTTAATACAACGGGAAGTTTATTTCAGAAATGAAGCTGCAAAGTCAACAGCATGGGATTTTCCTTCTGAACTTTTGAAGATAGTGTGGTTTTGTGAAGAGATATTTGCAATGGAAACTGCATGAAAGTTAATACTTACCTCCTACTGAGAGACTTTAAATGCATTTATATGAAGTACTAAATCAGTGCTGTTGCCTTTTCAGTGAAAAGTCATCCAGTTAAGTTGGTTGTAGAGGTCACATTGATTGTTCCTTCAGTTTATAAGAAGCCATAAATACATGATGGTATTCAAACACTCCCAACCTCTCTAAAAGATACCCAGATAAATATGTATATTTACACACATTTATTTTTTTTTTATTTTACCAAATATATATAGGTGTTTTTAAATGTAGACTGAATCCAAAATTCAAACACTCTGAAAATGTAAAACATCAAAGTCTCCTCTCTTATCACCTTATTCCAGAAATCCCCTGTGTAACCATTGTTAAAAGTTTGACATGTATCTTTTCAGTTTATATCTTTGTGTGTGTGTGTGTGTGTGTGTGCGCACATAATGCCATGTATGCATTTAGCATAAAATGGGATCAGAATTACTGGTCTGTAATTTGCTCTATTACTTAGCAAGATATTATAGATATTTTCCATATTAGTTTGTGCTGATCAGCTTCATTCTTCTTTAATGCTAGTGTATGGAAATGCCATATTGATGTAGCCTTTCTACCACTGACGGATATGTAAGAGTTTCTAAATTTTCGTAATTGAAGACTTTTTACACATGTATCTTTAAATACTTGTGGGAGTGTTTCTGTAACATTTTTAGAATAAGCGTTATTTAGTAGAGTAATAAGAATTGTAATCCTGTCTGCATGGAGGAAATAATGTACAGGTACCTTGCAGTGCTTTGTAATATCAACAAGAATGAACTCCAAGTTGGTAAGTGTAGTAAGATCTCAGCATTAAAGTTTCTGGAAAATACCAGTCAAATAATTATATACCTGTGGCCAATCCATCTCTCTCTTTTTTTAACATTTATAAAATATGAAAATCCCCATTTAATTCCAGGATTATTCTTAGCTATGTATTTTGTTGACTATTTCTGTTGACTCTGCATCTTTTCTAGTAAAACTTCATCATTTATTCACTAACAGAAGTGTCTCTACAGCATTGATTTTGTAGCCTTCAAGCTAATAGAGATCTCCTGTTTTGTGAATTCTTGGCACATACTATAGTTATTAAAGCTTCTAAGTAAATACAAAGGAAATTTTGATGACAGAATCAATTGATTATTTTAAACATTATATTCTGATGTAAATGTGACTATTTGTAAATGTTCCTAAACTTTGAAATAATTTTGTTTATTGCAGAAGCCATGTAGAAATGTTAAGTAATCATTTTAAAAAATCACTCATGTCTTTACTAGAAAACAAATTTTTTCCATTTTCATATGTTTATCTTTACGAACTACCCCTTTTGGTATGGGGGTAGGAAGATAAGAGGAAATATGTTGTTAAAGAAGATGCCTAATTCAGCACTCCCAGGATTTGAAATAATGGAGATGCCACTGGGACCCATCCCCTGTTTACCTCCTTCTAAGCAGATCTCTCTGGTTTGGACTGACATACCTGTGAAGGTTCTGACCTGTCTGCTGGTGGCCTGGACTGGGGGAAGGTATAATTAGAACACTGAAATTCTGGTTTCACACATTCAACTTTTTTTTTTTTTAATTTTTTTAAGATTTTATTCATTTATTAGTTAGAGAGAGAGAGAGAGAGAGCGAGCAGAGGCAGACAGAGAGGCAGGCAGAGGCAGAGGGAGAAGCAGGCTCCCTGCCGAGCAAGGAGCCCGATGTGGGACTCGATCCCAGGACGCTGGGATCATGACCCGAGCCGAAGGCAGCCGCTTAACCAACTGAGCCACCCAGGCGTCCCTCACACATTCAACTTTTAAACCTACCTTCAGAAATAAATTTTATATGAAGGAGGATGACCTGTATGTCTTCAAAAATAGTGTGTTTGTGTTTAAATTTCACTAAAATATTTTCATATGAATTAATACAGAGAAAGACTATTAGGAAAGTCAAGCCATGGAAACACTAGCAAAAAGTAAAAAGAACTACTTAGTAAACCTCTGGTGTGATTAAGGAAACCAAAAAGGATAAAATTAATACACTTAACATATAATATTTAAAATTCCATGTGTCGAGGAAATTCCGCATCATGGAATAGTGAACTGGGAGAAATTTATAGTAGTTATTACATAGAGTAACAGCATGCCAAATAATCAACTGAGAAAAAAACCAGTCAGGAAACACTAAAATCAACAGTTTTCATTCATGTATTTATCCAACAAACATGCATTGAATGCATAGTTTATGTCTAATGCTGTACAAGTTAGTAGGGATACCAAGATGAATAAGTCAGATGCTAAATCAGTTATACTGTTTATCAATTACTTGCACATTTCAACCACTGAACATCATTTTTCTATCAAATTTTGAAAGACATTCTTTTTTTTTTTTTTAAGATTTTATTTATTTGTTAGAGAGAGAGAGAGAGTGAGCACAGGCAGACAGAGTGGCAGGCAGAGACAGAGGGAGAAGCAGGCTCCCTGCCAAGAAAGGAGCCTGATGTGGGACTCGATCCCAGGATGCTGGGATCATGACCTGAGCCGAAGGCAGCTGCTTAACCAACTGAGCCACCCGGGTGTCCCTTGAAAGACATTCCTAAGTGACCATACCGAAGTTGGCAAGGGTGTGCTACAGAGATAATTCATATATTTCTGAGACAGTATACATTGCATATATTCTAAATGCAATTTGGTGTACATAAATCACTGTAAGCATCTTAATAATGTTTATGTAATTTAACCTAAAAATTACACTTAGGAGTTTTATCGAAAGGAAAATAATTCTAAGTACAAAGAAAACTTTATGCACAAAGGTGTTCATAGAAATGTTATTTATGTTAGAGAAAAAATAGGAACCACTTAATTCTATACCATAAATGAACAACTAAGTTAATTCTGGTGTCACCACTTGGACTACTACTTATTTCTCTTATATGGTATTAATTGGCATGTGTAATTAACTGAGAAAAATATAAGTGATAACATTAGGCAAAAGAAAAAAAACTAGGAATAAAATTACATAATCACCATTATATGGAAACAGAAGACCACAATGACATATACCTAAATTTCAATATCACTTGAGTTTGTGTTTTAGGACTTTGGGTGAAATTTTCCCTTCTTTCCACTGAGTACTTGTGTACAGTTCTATGGCTAAAATGAGTATTCTTTTAGTAAGTTCTTTTAGTAAAATATACCTAAATTTTACTATCATTTGAGTCTGTGTACTAGGACTTTGGGTGAAATTTTTCCTTCTTTCTATTTAAATAGTACTTGTGTACAGTTCTATAGCTAAAAAGAGTGTTCTTTCAGTAAAGCCTTTTCTAGAATACTTAGTAGTAACTGAAAAAAAATTGGAATTTGCAGAAAATCATAAAAATGCACAGAACGTAAGTCTTGCACAACTAACTATAGCAGTACTGGCCCATCCTCATCATTATTTGATGATTCAGAGAAAGGTGACAATAACCAATGCAAACTGCCCTGAGTTATTGTGCAGCAGGTGAAGGAAGTCCTTCTTGACTCCTGTAGGCAATCAGTCTATGCACTGAAGCGTGAGATCTGCTTACCATTATATAGCTTTGGCTAGCTGCAAATGTATTAATATTCATACCATTATTATCCAGCCCCTTTTAAAGCTAGCAACAGCAATTTTTTCTTTAAGTGCAGATCTAAATTCTACAGTTTGATTATATGGTGAATAGTGAAATACTTCCTATAATTCACTCTAAATGCCCTCCTTAATTTCAGTAGTCTCTCATTCTCATGGTTAGCTAACTGAAAGGAAAAGTGGTCCACCGCCCAGCTCTGATGGCATGAAACATCTCATGGAACCTGCAGTTCATTTAAACTGAAAAGGGGGAGGAGTGAGTATGGATAGTACGGTGGAAGAAAGATGGCTACCATTTTATTTGAAGAGATAAATATATTCAAATGAAGTCTGAAGTACATTGTATAGCTCTCCACAGTACATTGTAATTCTCTATTTAACTTTCTACTTACTCTTTAAAAATATTCATTACAAGGCTTTTTATGCTTGTGTAAACATCTAATGCTCAAAATTAATAACTTGTTCTATCTTTCCTACTTGAACATTCCTTTGGAATTCCTATTTACTATTAAATTCATAAAAGTTCAGAACAATGAAATTTATATATAGGGTATTATTTCCTCTTCCATCCCTACAATTGTTATGTTTTTCTTCCCTAACTGTGTGTAAGTTGTAAAGTATAAAAATATAATGATGTACTGTATGGTGACTAACATAACACAATAAATTAAAAAATATATGCCATTGACTTTGTTTATATGTACAAGATCCATTTTCACTTTTTTGCACATGGATATCCAACTGTCCCAGCAACATTTATTGAATGGTTTCTTCTTCCTCTAGTGATCTACAAGATGACATCTTGTATTAAAAATAAAAGTAATAATAGATCATGGATATAATTCTTACTCTATTTTCTGTTCTGTTTCATTGGTCAGTTCATTCATTACTGCTCAGAACTGCCTTAATTACTACTAAATGCATACTATTCCATTTTAAATATTTAATTACTCTTATTTTATAATGAGTCATGATACAAGGTAGGATGCCTCCCTTGTTTTGTTTTGTTTTGTTTTCTCAAGAGTTTATTGTCTATATTTGGCTCTTTGCTTTTTATATACATCTCTGAATCAATTTATCATATCCATGACAATCTGTTGTGATTTTGGTTACAATTGCACTTATTAATATAATTACTTTTAAGAGACTTTATATCTTTATGAAGCTGAGACTTCCTGTCTATGAACTTAGGATATCTCAATTTGTCTTTTTTAAATATCTTTTAATAAAACTTTATAATTGTCTGTTTATTGATCTTTCACATCGTTGGTAAGTTTTAATTTTAGGTACCTTGTAGTGTTAGATGCTGTTGTAAATGGTGTGTTTATTTTAAATGATATGTTCTAATTGTTTATTGCTG
Source organism: Taxidea taxus jeffersonii (assembly GCA_003697995.1). NCBI lineage: Eukaryota > Metazoa > Chordata > Mammalia > Carnivora > Mustelidae > Taxidea > Taxidea taxus. The sequence continues at coordinate 69,426 of ML100850.1, read as the reverse complement.
ATGCATGAAAATATATACAGGTTTTTGTATGTTGACTTTATGGCCACTATCTTTGTTAAACTGTGTTTCTTAAAATAATTATTACAGAAGATTTAAAGCACATACAAAGGTAAAAGAGAAAAATATAATGAATTGTATGTACTCATCACTCAACAATTTTCCCTTTATGGCCAATCTTGTTTCATCTCTCTCTCTACTTGTTTTTCTGCTGTATTACTTGAAGCAAATAGTATGTATCATATCATTATCATATAATTATCTTAACATTTATCATTATCATATAATTGTCTTATTATGGCTCTTAAAAATAAGAACTTTTAAAAAACATAACTAGAATCCATTATTACACATAAAATAATTAACAGCAATTAACTGATATCATCAAATATCCAGTCAGTGTTCACATTTACAATTCATAGGTGTCATTTCTTTTTTGTTTGTCTGAATTTAGTTCAAATTAGGTCTACACATGATAATCAGCTGATAAGTCTTTTAAATCTCTTTTATCTTAAAGATCCCTCTTCCTTTTTCTTTTTTAACTTGTAATTAATTTGTTGAGGAAATTAAACTTTTTGTCTTGTAGAGTTTCCCTTGATTTGGATGTAGTTGATTATATTCCCATTGTAGGATTAAACCTGTTTGTTTGACTTATATATATACATATATATGTTTTTAAAGATTTTATTTATTTATCCGAACAGACAGAGATCACAAGTAGGCAGAAAGGCAGAGAGAGAGAGAGGAGGAAGCAGGCTGTCCGCAGAGCAGACAGCCCGATGTGGGGCTTGATCCCATGACCCTGGGATCATGACCTGAGCCGAAGGCAGCGGCTTTAACCCACTGAGCCACCCAGGCACCCCTTGACTTATATATTTTTTATAAATTGGTAATTGGATCTAAAAGCTTGATCAAATTTAGGCTGAAAAAAAAAATTTTTTTTTCTCTGACAAAGCTGTATCATAGGTGCTGGTGTTTTTCCATCAGGAGGCCTAGTGCCTCTTGTTTCAGAGGTGTTAGTGGCCGTCAATGCTCGGTTCCTGGTGACTATCTGATTATTTTTTATTATTATTTTTTTCTGTGACCTAGACTAAATTATGCTTCAGAAGCAAACAGCCCTTAAATGTCAGTGATTTACAATGAATGTTTATTTCCTGCTCACACTGCAAACATGTTCATTGGGAGTTAGCAACATCTTTCATCTTTATTCTGCAACCAAGTGTGAAGGAGCAGCCTCTATGGCATATAGTCATATCCTTGTCAATACTTGGAATTCCTTGTTTTTCATTTTAGCTCTTATGGTGGGTGTGTAATAACATTTCATTGTCTTTTTCTTTTGTTTTCCTTGATAGCTAACAAAGTTGAGTACCTTCTCATATTTTTGTTAGCCATTGTATATCTTTTGCGAATGATAACCTGGTAGAGATTTGTGCAGGGGGAGAGGGAATGCCCCTTTTCCATTGTGTTGTCTTTTTCTTATTGACTTGTAGTTCTTCACGTATTATGGACACAATCTATTGTTTATTGTCTCTGCTGACTTTTACCTATGGTGGCTTGCCTTCTTGAGTGCTTGATGATCTATGATTGTGAGCTCATGGTTTCCTCTTAATCACTGGGAATCCTGTAGGTCTAAATATGTTAAACTTTCCTTCAGAGAGGATTTTCTTTTGCTTCTGCGAGTACATAGTGAATGCTACTGACCTAAAACCCCTTTCAGACTTTCCTTAAGGGTTGGAGCTCAGCAGAGGTTCAAGTCTATCTATTCACTTCACCTTGTGGCTGGCCCAGCCAGTGTAGGTTTGTGAGATCAGTGTTGCTCCCTCAGGGCAGCCTCATCTGCCCCCTGTCCTAGCTCTCTGCCTCTCCAGTTGCAGTTCTTGGCTTTTAAGTTTTTCTTTTAGGAAGGAATATTAGTCCTAATGCTAGAAATAGAAGACAATTTTTTCACTATTTTTTTACATTAAATAAAGACATAAATTATTTGCTTAAATTTTCGAATATTTAAAGGATTAAAGACTTAATTGGGAGAAAGACATATTAGTATTGCTTTCTCACTCTAAAATTAAAATATATTTTTAATTACATATGTGTACTATAAAGTTAATGTTTAATTTTAGTTCAAGAAGAAATCTCAGAGGTCATTTTTTCCTGTAATTAAAATTTTACAGGTGAAGTTCAGAGAGGCTAAATGATTTAGCCAAGTTTTTCAGCTTGTTAGTGGCCAGGACTCAAACAGAGCTCTTCAGACAGTACTATATTTTTCCCCACCAAAATATGTTGCTCTTTTAATTAACCTAAAATTGTCTATTATTTATTTAGTCTGCCTTATTTTCTTTATGGAAGTTTTTTTTTTTTTTTTTACTTCACAATATTATACAGTCTTTATAGAAGTATAGAGAATTGAAATTACTTTCCAAATTCTTTAGTGTTAAAATTCTGATGATAGAATGATGATGATAAAATTCTGACTACAGCTGTAAATCTGCCTCTATCCATAGGATAAAAAAAATATTATAAAAGTTTATTGCTGAACTCATAGGATGAATTTTTCCTTTAAAACAGACTTAAGAAAGAATTAGAACTTTATAAGGAAGATGACATGCAAAGTGCTTGTGAAGCTCTCCAAACAGAAATAGAAGTTTTGGAGTTGGTAAGCCACCCTTGATTGTTTACCTTCTCTTCAGCATGCTTTTCCCTACTGGCAAGAGTAGGTTTGCTGAGGTATGTGTCATTGAACTAGTGCTTTGCCCTTCACATGGATTTTCACTAGATACAAAAAAATAAAACAGCAACAAGAAGCAAAACTAAGGTCAGGATATAAACCTCTGAAGTATTTTGAGTTTCTGGAGAGTTAGGTGCTACCTCATGCAAATTATATTCAAAAGAATATGTACAATTTCAAACGAAGTTAAAAAAAAAATCCAAACCTGACCTCTCAATATTCTCTTGCCTGAAACCGTTATTAGAAGATTAATTCACTGAAGGAGTTTTAACTATCATAATGCTTAAAAGCTTTTTGTTTTTGATAGGCATAAATTATACTTTTATTATATTTGATCCTAAAACTTTCTTATTACGATTTTTTATGATCTTAAGAACTTTGGATTCAATTATTGGAAACTTATTTTCGGATTGTGTGGGAGCACTTTAAATTGCTTTTAACCTCTTACTTTGGTTGTTTATAAAATGAATTCAGTATTTGCCATGCTCCATTTTAATGGAAGACATATATAGCTAGCTTTAAAATATGTTAAAATGTAATTTTAATTTAGTGCATTACATATTGTTTCTTTATTTTCTGTAAACATTTCGTGTTTAAAATGTTCCAATAGCTTATGTCAGGATTTATATTTTTTATTAAAACTTTCAAAAATAAGATTTAAAAATCCCACTTATTGTTGTGTTAAATTTACATGAACTTCATGGAATTCCATCTTTAGGAATTTAACTTTCCTCATAAATTATTACTATATTTTTCTTTTCAGACATTGGCACAGAAAGATCTTCAGGAAAATAAATAACTCGTGGAGAGCTGATCAAAGCTATCCAACGTTTGATGAAAGCATCTTATAATCAAATCTTTGTGATAGATACACGAACAATACCCATTACAACAGATTTTGTGGGAAACATGAGGTTCAGAATGTTCAGAGTTGTTGCTGCCTAGAATTGGTATATTACCACTTTAAAAATGTAATTTTTTGTCTTGTTACTTGCTGGAACTTTAAAGCACTTTGTAGGGTTTGATTTTGTTTCTAAAGGAAGAAGAAAGGACAGGTGGATACTGTGTTCTCCAGCTTCTTATCTCCCCTGACCCTTAAGCTTATCTGTCCTTTCTGATGTTGTTCATTTTTTGTTACAGTTTACCTTGGGTCCAATCAAACACTGGGAGACAGAAATGATCAGATTATTGACTCAATTTTGTCCCTGCCATTTCCACCAACAAAGATGTTCACTTTCATTTTAATCCTTCTCTCATCTTAAAATGTTTGTTGACAAAGGTCCTCGGTGGTCTTTCATGTGCAAAAGCCAGTTTTCTACTCTTTTCTCTAGATATGTCCCTGGAGTTAAGTTTGGGGGTCCTGCTGCCTTCGCCAGCTTCGTGCCTGGCAGTTTTCTTCCTGATGCCGGTGTTGGTAGAATGAAATAAGTCATCCACCTGGGGATGTACATAATCTCCTGAGGGGCCTCAGGATTCATTTTTGCTGAAACATGGCAACTAAAACTCACGTTTGTATCAGACTTGGTATTTCCATCAAATTTGCAACATCGCGTAGCTTTCTGTGATTTGCCATCCTGTATAGGAAGAAAGGTGTATTTTCCCTAGTTTCTAAAAAAGTATATGGAAGCTGTCCAACAAAGCCCTAAATTGTGGTCAGTGGGGGGAGGGAGACAAAACCTGTTTGGAGATATATTTCATAGTACTGAGTACCAAATGTTAGAATCACGTTTTCTTTTGTGGTTATAGCTGAATGAGTTTAACATGAACTATGAAATGTTTGCAAACGTCTTCTCTCTACCAATGATAAGGTGGCCTAGTTTCAGAGCAAGGCTTATTTTGGATAGCTTTCTGTATATGTTGTTTTATACTCTTATTTTTTAAAAAATCGGTAAAGTTAAAACTCTCCTTTGAGATTTGTTGCAACTGCCATCTGTTTAAATAATTTGCATTTTCAGAAGTGATTTCTTATTTTGATTCCTTAAATATTTGATAGTAAATTACTTTTGCCTAAGAAGAAAATAGTTAATGATACCAGGGAATTACATTCTATTTTATATGCAAATATAGAGTAGGAAATGGTTATTGGGATTAGTCACGACTTTAGTTCTGTCTTATTTTATTCCATTTATCTAAATTCTTAGTCTCATGAATATCTACTTATTATATGTGTATTATTAATATGCTGATTGAGTTTACAGATAAAACTTTTTTCAGTTACCAGTAATTTTTGTTCATTATTGGTTTTATAACTAAATATTAATGTGAACTATAGATCTGCCACATATTTGCATAACTAACATGCAATGACATATATGCAGAATAAACTCTTTACTGATACAACTGTCTTTTCATATGTGTATCATGTAGGCTATCAGGATTAAATTTTCAGTAATAGAATCAGGATTCATATGAACTGAATTTGAGAAAAAATGAAAGTTTAATTATTTTAAAATTCCTATTTTAGGACTTAAACTAATTTTTAAACAGTCAAACGTGTGATTATTTTGGCACTATGTGGTAGACTCATATAAAGCACTGCCCATGTGATACCAAGTCAGAATAACTGGGACCCACCAGAATCAATGTAATCAAAGAAACAGGTTCACTGAACAAAGGAAGTACAACAATCGATAGAAACCACAGTGTACTAAACTAAACTGCACTGTCAATGTAATATACCAGCAGTAGATTTGGTCCCTTTTTAGTTTTCTTAAGACAGTATTCATAGGGGCACCTGGGTGGCTCAGTGGGTTAATCCTCTGCCTTCGGCTCAGGTCATGATCTCAGGGTCCTAGGATCTCAGGGTCCTAGGATCGAGCCCAGCATCAGGGCTCTCTGCTCAGCAGGGAGCCTGCTTCCTCCCCTCTCTCACCCTGTCTCTCTGCCTACTTGTGATCTTTGTCTGTCGGATGAATAAATAAAATCTTTTAAAAAAAAGACAGTATTCATAAACCTCTTAAGTAGGAAAAATAAAATTTCTGGGTAAAAAATGTGTCTCAAACTGACTATAATTATTTGGGAAGCAGGACTTTGGCTATACAGAAAGGCAGTTTTTAAATGAATGCTCATCCATTAAGCAAATAATTCACTAAATTTCCTTAGGCTTAGTTATAGCCAAGGCTCAAACTAACTGGGAGTAAGGGTGCTCCAAGCTTCCGGGAACAGCATTACAGTTCTTCACTGTGACAGAAGTTCTTCCCGAAGCAGCTTTCTAATTCTCAGCTCTCCGCTGGGGATAATAGGAGGATGTATAGGCAGTTTGCTGCATATTTTTTCCTGCTGATTAAGGGCACTATTTGGCTAGGGGAAAAACAGCAACAAAATTATAGGATGTGGAGTGTGACCACTGGACTAGAAATTCCGTTCTTCCTTCCCTGGCTTGATTATTGAAATGGAAGGAAAAAATTAAAGAGAAGGAAAAGCTTTGAGGTAAATACAATCAATAAGATTTCTATATACTACTCATTGTTTTGTCAGTAGTAGTGTTTTCTCTTGTAAAAGAAACAAAAATTGAGGAGTACTTTGCCTGCCTTTTTTCTCCTTGAACCCTGAGAGACCATGATGAGATTGTTAAAAGTCTTAAGATAAGGTCAAAGTCACAGAATTATAATGAATTGGAATCTAGAAATGTCTTAAAAGAGAGGCAGTTGAGATTGGTAGTTTATCGTGGAGTGGAAATTATGCTGTGACAAACCTACTGAGTCTCTCACCAGCAGGGTAATTCAGCTGGCTGGCTGAGAGGGACTGACGATAGCTTGCATGGGACAGGCCCTGTTCTCAGCATACGCTCTGGACAAAGTCCCTCTCTTTCGTACCAATCAATCACACATAACTGTGTCACATTATTATGAATAAGTCGTTTATTTGCAGTCCAGAAAACAGCGGCAGTTCAGTGACATGATTAGAAATAAATATGATATGATTTTTTAATCCTGGGTGTACAAGGGTAAGGTGTTCTGTCATTCAAATATTTATTTATAGCATAACATTTGAAATTTGAAGTTGTTCAGTGTTCTAAAAAATATTTTAATATTTGAAACAAATCTTTTTTAGGTCAACTCTAATGTTTCTTCTTGACTCTTCTCTCCTTTGTCATCCAGAAAAACTGAAGTGAAGCAAATACATTCGCCTTTCAGAGTCAAGTTCAGAACATTTTCTGTCAAGTGAATTTTTTTTCAGGATGTGAACTAAAAAAAAATGAAAAATATTTTTTGTCATTAGCCTGAAGCAGGGATTAAGTCTTGGAGTTTTGTGGCCCTTTTATCTTAAGACAACAGATTTTTTTTTTTTTTTAATGGAAGAACGGGGAAGGTGAAATTATCTTTGAAAATGTTAGAGGTAGGAATGTACTGTTAGTTGCATTTATACTTTCTAAACATTATATTTTCAAGTTAGGTACGTTTTTGCTTGGCCTGCTAATGATCTAATCATCATGCCCGAAGAAGCTTTAATTTTTTATTTATTTTACTGACATTTGGCCAAAAGACAATATTGAGATAGCACTGACTAATATATGAAGGAAATAATGTAATCATTTTCCCTGTTCTCTAAGGGAGTATGGGGATTTCATCTGTTTATTTGTTCTTCATTATACTGATGGTTGCATCCACTAAACATGAGGAAACATTTTGCAGGGTTATGCTAGTTGTAAGAGCATATTTACTTTGATTGGAGGGGAAAAAAGGAAGCATTGCAAAGAAAGCCATGACTTGTGGTAAAATGCTCTCCTAGCTGTTGCTATGAAAAGTATCAAGAGCAAAGCTGTCAGAACTGAAAGCTTATTTAAACAACTGCTTTTGATACATAGCACATTTATCTTTAAAAGACCTTTATGAAATTGACAGCACCAGAATTCAAATGTCTGGGAAAATAAAGAGTAAGTAAAAATGTGCAATTAATAACGATGACCGATATTAGTAGCTGTGCGAAACAAGGCCCGCAGAGGGGAGAGAAATGACTTTCTTTCTTTCTTACAACCGGAAAAGCTCTACTACTCTATTAATTCTAAGTCAATTATTTTCGTACTCATAATAAATTGTCATCCTAATTAGTTGGTAAATAAAATCTTGTTAAAATAAAATCCTCTTAATCTACATTTAATAGATGCAAATACAATTACTAATGAATATTTCTGGATATGGCTTTGTGATTGCTGAAAGTATTTGCAAATTCAGATCACCATTAAATGGGGGTGGTTGTTGATATTTTTGTGGACCTTAGGCAAGGAAGCTTCTGGTTGGGAATGCGTGGCATGGGAGTAATCCTAAGGTCAGTGTAATGTCAGCTTTAAAATCTATTGTCAATTAAAATTTGTAAAATATCAAGGTTATGTTTATAAAAACAATTTTATCCAATAAAACCAAAGCTCTCTTTTTGAGATTCCATTTGGAGACTATGCATAGATCCCAGTGTTTGCAGGAAGAACTGAGATTTTGATTGATGATCTGATATGTATGAGGTCACAGAGGGCAGTGGGTCTCTTTATTTACAGTTTAATTGCTTGGGCTTCAGTTCCAACAACCATAAAAATACATTGCTTTTGAAAATTTGCTTATAATAAAATCTTACACATCAGGTAAATATTAGAAGATAAGAGAAATTTGAGAATCATTTGAGTCACCCTTTTGGTACCAGAAAACATTGATTAATCAGAATCAGTACATGTAAATCATTAACTAAGAACATCTTTTACTCTTCATGAGGAGGAAAGGGCAAATCCATACAAAACAGACTCAACTGAAGTATTATTGAAAATTCACCTCCCTGGTATCTCTTGAAATTGATACCTATTCATCCCACCTCATTACACTTTCTATAGATGTTTGTTTTTTTTTCAGTGTTACCCTGAAGGCCATTGATAATTTAAGGTGATAACCTAAGGTATGGCACCCTCTTAAAATATTAAATAATAAGAGTTGTATTAGTTTTTTAGTACTTGCTAAGGCAGGATTGTAAACTAATAGAAAACTTCCAGAAAGATCAACATATAAAAGAATCTCTGATTAACCTGAAATTAGTACTCTTGCTCATTTCTTTCTGTTCCCTTCTATCGCATCCCCTACCTTCCATCCATTCATCCATCCATCCATCCATCCATCCATCCTTTCATAATGGCTCCTGGCTACCTCTCAGAATTCATATCACGGCACTCTCCTGAAAATTCCTCTCCAGCCACACTGTTTTTTCTGCTTTTCAAATAGTCCATATTCACTCAGGACTTGGGATCATTTCAGGAACTGTTTCTTCTGCTCCTCCTCCTGATCTCTGTATAGCTCTCTGCTATGTCATTCAAGCTTCAGCTGAAATATCACCTCCTCAAAGAAGCCCTCCTTTAAGCCATTGATCTGAAGTAGTTACTTGAGGGTTCCTGGGTGGCTCAGTCTGTTAAGTGTCTGCCTTAGGCTCAGGTCATGATCCCAGGCTCCTGGGACTTAGTGGCACATCAGGGTCTCTACTCAGGAGGGAGCCTGCCTCTCTCTCTCCCTTTACCCTTCCTCCCTACTTGTGCTCTCTCCCTCTCAAATAAATAAATAAAACCTTAAAAAAAATAAATAGAGTAGTCACTTGGTCACATTATCACGCACTTGAGTTTAATGTTCTTCATACTACTTGTCATTTCTGATTTCTTTCTTGTTTGTTTCCTTTTCTGTTCCTAACCACTGAAACACAAGTTCCATGAGAGCAGGGGTATTGCTTGTCTTATGTGCCATTTTTTTTCTCAAAGTCTGGAACAGTGTTGGCATTTAGCAAGTGTTAAATAAATGTATGTTGAAATATGGCTTGAATTAGTTTGTTCATTTAACCCATATTTATTAATTGAGAATTTAAGTATAAATTATTGATTCCCTAGTTAAAGAAACTGAGTTCATTTATTGTTGATTCTTTCTTGGTTGAATTACTCTATCCCTTCATTTTTTACTCTTTCTGAGACTGTGTTTACTTACCTAAAAATTGGCAGTAATAATGTTTGCTAATTTCAGAACCTATCTTTGTAGAACAACCAATAAAAGCATTAAAAGGAAACTAGAAGAAAATAATGATCCCATATCCCATCATGGAAAAAGTTTGTGGGTCTCTCAGTGTTTACTTACAGCTTTCTATTATCAAGCTGTTGATTGGCAGGTAATGGCTTTGAATGCTTACTTTCCACCAGCTACTAGAATAGGAAGTGAAAATTGTAAGTTGCTTACAATGAGTGTGCATTAGAGTAGCTTAAAAGCATTATTTCTCCATGGTAATAGAAAATTCTGAAATGCATTTGCTTCTGACTATGATTTATTCGGTCTTTCTGGTCTGAAATACAAAGTTTAAGCAATCCTGTTTTTATTCAGCACCGTATTTAGAAAAATGTGTGAGTGCCATCTGCTGGGTTTCTTTGGTACCACCTTGAACAAGGTCAGATAAAAATGGAGGAAGTTTCCCAATAAAAAATAAACAAATCCCAATAAAAAATAAACAAGTGAGCCTTCCTTCCTTTTCCTTTTTTTTTCCTTCCTTTATTCCCCCCTTCCCCACTTATGTAGATATAAATCCTAAATTTCTATGTGTAGTTTCCAATCATTCCATATATAGTTTTCAAATATGATACCAGTTTTCAAATTAGTATCACATGTATCCAAGAGAAAATATAAAACTTAAGGGCTGTAAAGGTGAAATTTTAGTAATTACTGTTTCTACTTTTGCTAATGTTGAAAGAACTTAATTTGTTCAAGACATTTTCTTTATTTTTGAGTTAAAAGATATAAATAAGACTTTTGCTCTGAGACCACATGAAAAATTGGTATAAAATCAAATTGTTGATTATACAACTTCTGAGTTTGTTAACCTCGATTATTTATGTTTGTCTTTAGTCTTCAAAGATTCACTCATTAATTGTCCATCAAATGAAGTGAAGTCATTCTACTTAAGATCTTTGATAATTGACCTGCCAAGTACCTTTATTACCAGGTATGTATTTTCTTTGAAGTTTTACTTTAAAATTCCTGTCTCTTTATCATGTGTCATCTACAGAATTCATGCTGTTTCATGAATTAAGTGATTGAAATATTTTCTAGCATAATTCTGTTGATTAAGGGAAATTGGGGTGAATCTCTGTTGACTCCAAGAATATCCTAATACTTGAATATTTGACAGTATTTCATGTGTCCAACCCATCACCAGATCTTCTTGTTTCTTGGAATTCTTGTCATCACAGCATGGCTACACCCTAGTGTAGGGTCCCTGATACTTCCTGCCTTTCTTTTCTGTTTGATTTGTCACTTACCACCTATCCTATTATTTTTCTTTTTTATAAATCTTGTCACATTCACCACCTTTCAGGCTATAATATAAGCTTCATGAAATCATCTCTTTCACTGCTATCTCCCTGGTGCATAGAATGGTGCCTGACACATGGTGGGTATTCAGACAGCTTATCTCTTAAGTGAATGGCTTTACTGGAGTGATTTTCCTCTTTCTCAAATAACATATTTTATAAATTATTTAGTATGGATATTTTCTTGGTGCTTCTGTCAACTCTAAATTATAATGTCTAAGTCAGTATAATCTCTGTCATTTACATGCATGCAGAGGGACTATATATCTTACATTTTCGAGTGAAAAATGAGCACCTACTAAACAAGAGATCATACTTGTGATGGGAGACCAAAGGTGACTAAGATGTGGTCCTTTTGCCTACAGAATTTATAGTTTGTCCTGAGGATTGTTAGGGGGTTGTGGTGAATGACAAAACAATTCAGACTCAGAGCTGCTAGATTTGTTCTTCAGTGAAATAGGAGACGGGTTTCATTTTGCTGCATTTTGCTGATTTTTCTGAGGGGGCAGCCATTAAACTTGGCAGTGATTCTGGAGGAGTTCACTGTTTTTCCTGATACATGAACACTTGACGTGTGTGTGTTTTGGCATTAGAGTCCGAATTCAGAATTCCCATTTTTGATCTCTGGTGCTCAGTGCTTTACAAAAACCAGCTCTAATCTTCACCACTATCTTAAAAGACGGGGGTGTTGGTTATTGTTTAATATCCAAGAAACCCAAGGCTGCAAGCCTAAGCAAACTATAATGCAGTGACCATTTCCAAGCAGATTTGAACCCAGGAGTACCTAAATTCACTCCTCTTTAATAAATGCCATCTTTCCCAATTCAGAATACGTAAGCACTAATTTGCATGGGTTTAGAGATGCAACAAAGAGATTTTTTTTTCCATAGGTGGAGAGAGAAGTTAACTAGGATGCTTAGTTAACTTAGTTAACTAGGGATGCTTAAACTGCCTCTTCTCCAGTGGTGGCCACGGCCGTCTCCTTCCCAGCAAGTTTGGAGGTAATTGGAATAAGATTAGTTCTTCCTTTCAGATACTGCACACGGGTTTCTTTCTCTGCCATGTGTCTCCTCGGACCACCAGGCAAATTGAGGATGCCATCCTTGCTCCCCCTGAACTTTTACTAGATGTGCTTTAGAGTATTATCCAGCAGTGGTGCAATTATTAGCCTCCTCTGGGTTGTGAACTATATGAGGGCAAGAATTTTCATTTATCTTTGCATTTCAAACTCATATCAAAGAGCCTTGCATGTTGCAGGGACCCAGTAAATGTGGAAAACTTGATGTATATGATTAACTTCCACTTCACACACTTAGTGGGTTGATTAAGTTTTATAGATTGGCCTGGAGCCCAATCACCTTCAGTAATCTTGGTGAGAGAAGGTGATTGCTAAGATTTAAACCACCTACTTCTCCTAAAACTAATATTACACTATATGTTAACTAACTGGGATTTAAATAAAAATGTAAAACAAATAAATAAACAACCTAATATTAACTTTCGAGCACTAGATACTTAACAATTATTTCTTTCTCAAATTCTTGTTCTGGTGATTTCCCCCCCTCAAAATTCAAATTTGCTCTCAGTACAACCAATTACTGTTTGCCATTCATGGTCACACCTTGATATTGTTAAAAGGGAAGTTGCAGATATTCACTAGCATGGGAACGTTTTAAAAGGAATGGAGGAAGCATCTAGAAAAAAATAGCTGGTGATAAACTATCAGAATTTAAAAATTAATGTATGCATAAACCAGTGGAGAAAGTTCTTAGGGAAGGACATTTGGCTAATCCATCCTGCGCGTGGAGAGAGCAGTCAAGTTGGCCATACTACAACAGTATGATGCAATGATGACGATGTGCTAAACAGGCCACTTACACATGTAATTCAGTTCCAATTTCTGTTTTCATGAAACCTCATTAATTAAGCTGAACTGGGAATACACTTATTTGAAACTGAAAAACAGTCAGTTCTTGTTTTAACAAAAAAAAGGTGACAGTTTTCTTTTTGCCATGCACACTGTTAAATGCAGGTTGACTGGCTGGCTTTAGAGAATAAGATAAGACTAACAACGAGTTTACATACATGGGCATGTCAGTCGTTTTGGTTTCCCATTGCTGCTATGACAAATTACCACAAATTGGGTGGCTTAAAATAACACACATTTGTTATCTTACAGTTCTGGAGATCAGAAGTGGGTTGTGGATCTCACTGGACTGAAAGCAAGATGTTGTCAGAGCTGCATTCCTTCCGGAGGCTCTAGGGTAGAATCTATAGATTCTTGCCTTTTCTAGCTTCTGGGGGCTACTTACATTCTTCGGCATGTGGCCCCTTCCTCCATCTTACTCCAACTGGCCCATCTAGCCAGGTTGTTCTCATGTTGAGTCTCGCTGGTCTCCCTCTTCCACCCTCCTCTTCAACTTATAAGGACCTTGTAATTTTGAGGCCCACCTGGACCACCCATGCTTATCTCTCTATCTCAGGGTCAGCTAATTAACAGACTACTCCCTCTACAACCTTAGTTTCTCTTTGCCATGTAACTTACATATTCATAGGTTTTGGAGATTAGGATGTGAACCTCTTTGTAAGGGGTTATTACTCTGCCCAGCACATCAAAGAAATATTTGTGTTCTCTAAGACAGGCTAAGTGTCTTCTCAGTTGTGCAGCACACTTTGTGTTTGGTTTCCTAGCAAGTCCTTTTAAATTGAATGAAAAATTTAGTATTAGTTAATGACATTTTTGCTTTTTATGAATCTGTAGCCCATCTCCTGGCCTGCAGTAAAGTGAAAACATAATGTAGTTGAGTGATTTCTCCCCCTCCCAGCAAAGTGGGTCCCCTAGTCCTATAACAAACATGTTCCATGGGCAGTTCTAAGCAGTTTTTTCTTCATCTCCTTCATCTCCTTCTCATCCTAAATATTAACATCTTTGCCTTTCCTTTCTGAGTTTCTTCCAAACACATTTTTCTATTTTTTCCTCTTATTTTCCACTTCTACTTTTGTTGCCCACTGTTACCTTATTTATCTGTTTTACTGGGTTCCTTCACTCATGGATAATAAAAGAAGTTCCATCTCCTTTTTTAGATTTTAAAATGTGATCATTAGCCCCTCACTGAATCTCTCTTTGCTGATAAAAATCTTCATTTGGAAGGTTCCCCAAAGAGCATAAAACTTCAGAGTGACCCAACTGAGGCTAAAATATCCACCCTCAAAGTATCCTTCAGGAAAACTACTTTATTGGTTCAAATGTGTAGAATCTTCTTTTATTTAAAAAGACAGAAAATATTGCCACATAATGATAAGGAACAAAGTCTATGTGTCTCTGAAGGGTTTTCTGTCCTGTTTCCTTTGGCAGAAATCTGTCTAGTGACTTACCAGACATGTCTATAGTAATCTTGAACGAACTTGTTCTTGTGTATTATTCATAGAGCTATTAAATATATTATAACCATCTTCAATTTAATGACTGTTTCTTAAAGTTTTGCTCTGGTGGGTGCTGTATATGTCACACCCACAACACAATAAGATGTGGTCCAAATCTGTAAAAAAAACAACAAAAAAACCCCAACTTAAATTCAAGTACGCTGTGCTGCCTTATAAAATCAAAATCAGCTTGGGTTTTGTGTTCAAAATAAATATTTTTATTTGCTTTTAACTCACCCAATTTCAAAAATGGTCATGCAGTGGTTTTAGAATCCCATTCTGGCTCTGCCCTTCCTATTTGGCCTTGGGCGAGTTACATAACTCTTCTGGAATTCAGTTACCTAACCGGTAATAAAAGAGTAAAATAATATCCATTGTGTTGGGCTGTTGTAAAGATCCTATGAGACAGAGTATAAAAGGAACTAGCATGGTGCATATGAATCCTGGTAATTTTAATTGTTGTTGGGCAGAAGATAGTATGGAACGGAGACTGTACCTTAACATGGTATTAATGTTTTTTAGTGTTGTTCTTTATAAGCAAAGATGAACCTTCTGGTTCATATACGTGGATTTCTTGCTTTGAGTCACCAGAATTTCATATGGGTGGCTTGTATCCCAGACCCATGACACACTTGTGGGAGAGGTGCAGTCTAAAGCTGTGAAACAGATTGTCCTATGCAAACATAGTTTACATCTTTTGCCACGTCTGAAATAACTGCACTGACCAGTATAGCAGAACTTTTGGGGATGGTTCAATTTGCTTTTGTTGTTTTCTATTCTGAGATATCTTTAGTCTGGGAATATCATTTGTTGGATACTGAAGACTTTTCTAACCTTCAGTTGAGGGCGGCAGATTGAACACAAACTTTTACCTCTGGTTTCTCCCCCAAATGCTACCAATATGATAGTAAAATGTTTTTGTTT
This sequence comes from Taxidea taxus jeffersonii, assembly GCA_003697995.1. NCBI lineage: Eukaryota > Metazoa > Chordata > Mammalia > Carnivora > Mustelidae > Taxidea > Taxidea taxus. The sequence goes on along the minus strand of ML100850.1, from coordinate 54,046 downwards.
TTTTTTTGAAAGCCTAAAGGACAAATAGAAAATGATGTGGAAGAGTTGATAGTAGTATGATTTGGAAGCTGGAAGTAGATGGATGATTGGGAGATGACTTAACTAACTTGAGAAAGTGGATCCCAAACTGGCAGAAAGGAAGGTGAAAACCATCTTGACTTGCCCCTAAAGAATTCCCAAAACACTTGGAACCTGGCAGTACTATGTACCTCTGGAAGTAGAAGTGAAGGTGGGATTGAAAATAAAAGGATTCGTTGGATGTGTGTTTAGGAAACACTGAGATCCTCAGGTCCTATTCCTCATTCAGGCTAGGAACAGTCTCCTCCCAGCTATATCAGAAGATTTTAGGCTTACTTCCTGGAAACTATAAAACCAGAAGTTCTCTGGACAGAAGATACCAGGCACTCTTGAAGACAGAGTATAATTACTGAAAACAGAGGGATTAAGAAAAGCTTACATTTTAAATGTTGTAAGCCTAACACTTTAAACTAGACCTTGATTTGGGCAATGAAATTTATTTCCTCTAGGCCAGCCAGTATTCTCAATGTGTGGTCCCAGGACCAGCAGCATCAATATCATCTAGGAACTTGTTAGAAATGCAAATTTTAGGGCTCTATCTCAGAAACTCTATAGGTGGGACCCAGCAATCTGTGTTTTAACAAGATGTCTAGGTGATTCTGGTGTATACTCAAATTTGAGAACCATACCACTCCAAATAAAGATTGGAATATCCTTCTCTGAGGAATTTCACAAGTTCAACAGAAAAGACTTAAGGAAAAAATTGTCAATGCAACAGTCCAGCCAGATGACCTAGAGTGAAACTCACAAGTTGACAAGTACCACCCATGTGTCTAGAAATTTAATTTAATTTAATTTTTTTTCAAGAGAGGGAGCACGAGTGCAAGTGGGGGTGGGGGAGGAACAGAAGGAGAAGGAGAGAAAGAATTATAAGCAAGTTCCATGACCAGCACAGAGCCCAAAGCAAGCCTAGATTTCACAACTCTGAGATCATGACCTAAGCTGAAATCAAGAGTCAGACGCTTAACTGACTGAGCCACCCAGGCACCCCAAAGAAATTTTAAAACATTTTACAGCCTCATTCTTAAATAGAAGCAGTCAATGTCCATAAGACATTCCTTTTAAGAAGAAGAGGGCCTGGGGCGCCTGAGTGGCTCAGTGGGTTAAAGCCTCTGCCTTTGGCTCAGGTCATGATCTCAGGGTCCTGAGATCGAGCCCCGCATCAGGCTCTCTGCTCTGTGGGGAGCCTGCTTCCTCCTCTCTCTCTCTGCCCGCCTCTCTGCCTATTTATGATCTCTGTCTGTCAAGTAAATAAATAAAATCTTAAAAAAAAAAAAAAAGAAGAGGGCCTATCCAAATAGGGGAAAAACAACTTGGAAGAGATTATTCACAGAGATGAAAGCTTTTAAAAAGTCACTGATATCCTTGGAGAGATATGAGAAGATATTTCCCATTATAGGATACAAAATAAATTTAAAATGTTAGCAGGAGTTTTTTTTTTTAAGAGTGAAAAGAGAAAGTTGAGGAAGTCTCCCAGAAACTAAAGCACACACACACACACACACACACACACACACACACACACACGCACAGGCACACAAGGAGGACAAATAGGAAAGAAAGATAAGAGTCAATAATCAGTTCATTTTGTTTAATATCTGAATAATAGAAGTTTGGAAAGAGAGCAGAAAAAACAGAAATTTTTCAAGAATTAAAGGACCTGAGTTTTTAGGTTGAAAGAACACATTAAGGGGCGTCGTGGAATCATTAAACCTGCCGTCCAGTCGACATCATCACAAAATTTCAGAATATGAAGGACAAAGATAAGATCCTATGAAGTTGCAAAGTGAAAAATAGGTCACCTCTAAGGGATCAGGAGTCAGAGTGCTTTGAACCTAACAGCAATACTTAGAGGACTGATCTAACAATTGGTTTACCAATTCACAAGAGAGGTAATGAGAATCTTATGGGGAAGATAAATCCCAGGATCATTGCTGTGCACCAGGCCTAGAGAGTAACCAATACAAATGAAAATAGCCTCCAGAGAGGTATTCCCAAAATGGAATTGCTACAAAAACCTGATATGTTGGAAATATTGAGAGGAATTTTAAAACAATTTGGATAGAGTTTCAGTCAGTGATAAGTACATAGGAAACTAAGCAAATAAAACAAACCACGAGAATATCATTAACTCCAGAGAAAACAAAAAGTTGTGCAAGGAAGGATAGTTTATATTAATTATAATATTAGATAGCTCAGCTCTGGATATTTTGATAATCATATTAGTGCAAACACTATTGATACAGAGTATAATTACACAAAGTGTAACACACTGTTGGAAGGATAGGAGTGGGAAGAAGTGTGTTTGTGATAATGGCAGATGTTTTGTGAGAAAGAAGACTAAATTCATATCTTTCATGTGGGAACTCAGTAGATAGTGCCAAAACTGAAAAAATAGGCAACAGCAGCATGTTAGTGACATGAAGGCACATTAAAAAATGAGCAGCCAAAAGAGTTCAAATTATTACTCGGGAGCACACGTGCTGGGAAGAAAAGGGGAACAGGCATGGAGATATTGATAGTCCACATTAACACAAATAATTTTTGGAAAGTTTGCTTTGTTTATTGACCAGGATTCTAAACATGACATGCAAAGTATATCTTTATTTTAATATAAATCATAAGTACAGTGGAGTGCTAGTAAACCAGTTCACTGAGGCAGTGGGGGTGGAAGGAGCCCTGATTTGTAATGTGTTGTAAAGTCTTCTACCATGGCTAATTTTAAGATAACAGTAGTTTAACATCTGGCTCACAAAGTTCCTAAAATTTAATAATCAACTCATACAAGTATAAATCAGCCTCTAATGACTTCAGCCAAAGTACATGTTTTTGTTTTCGTTTTTAAAGGATAAAAGTCCTCTCTGGCTTGCATAAAAGTATAGTGTTGATATGTAAAACATATTTTTCTTTGAAGTTATTTTTTTCTTTAAATTTAAGTCACTTTCTGAGATATAATTCATATGAAATAAAATGCACAAAAGTGGATTTTGATAAGTTTTGACAAAGGGAAATCACTACCCAATGCAAGGGATAGAACAATTTCATTTATAGTTATTGACTGGATGCAATTGGTAATTTTAATAATATTGCATATTGTGTTTGGACCTTAATGAAAGGACTACAGAATCCAGGCTATACTAATCCACTAAGGGATATCCTTTATTTTTTTCCAGGCAAAAATTTAATAACCAGCAAAAATTTGGGGCTATAAGTGGAGAAGCAGTGAGATGATCAACCCTTTATCATTTAGGTTTTATATAGTAAGTTTCTGTCTTTGAAGGCCCTGTTTTAATGTACATTAGAGCAAATTAATTTAACTGGGAATCCATGAGGTCTCCTCTATCAAGCCAGTTTATAAGTGCCAAAAACTTACTTTAATTTTCTTTCATTTTTAACTGTGTTAGAGCATTCATGTCCAATATGGGCCGTTTTAGGGAAATGGGTACTATGACTATAGGAAATTTAGGCAAGGCTACAGTTAAAGTGAGGCATATATTTTTTCCCTTATATTATATTTAGTTACCTTCGGGAGCATGATGTTTACATTTGGTGGGATCTCCAGGTACAATTAAAATTTTGAGCTCTAGTATTAAGTCTACAAACCCCCTTTCAATTAGAGCATTTCACCAAATGCTGAAGTTAATTTAGAACCTAGGTTATAGGGATACAAAAGCCTATTGGTGCCCTATTAATATTTTTGTTACATAAATTTTTTAGCATATAAATTTTGGATTTTCAATTAAGAAAAAGAAAGATGTGCCAGATAGAAGACTGTCTAAAGGGTCTAAAGCAGAGCTATGTTTGAGTTATGTTAAGAAACAAAAAGGAGGTTTCTCATGTATACAAAAGTTGCAGTATTAAAATTACACAAGACAAGCTGAGAAGATCTGCTTCGACAGATGTGTAATTTGATCATGCAGGAAAGGTAGTGAAGTCACGTCATCATAAGTTGGCAGCGCTCTAGTCATAATGTATGTTGCTTGAATATACTACAGATTATGCAAATATTCTGGTTATACATCAAGAATAGGAATTGTTTCCTGGTGCATGTCAGGAGGAATGACATCATAATGATCGGTTTAAGGATTGATTCTAATAGCTGAATACAGACATAATAAATGAGTTCTGTAACACTGCCTTGAATCTTTTTGTTCAGAACATGAACAAAATACATAGCCTTCTTTGAACAAAACTGGACAAATCATTCCTTTATTATGTACCATGATTCTTATGTATGACAATTTGAGAGGTGAAGGGGAGCCTTCAGATAGGTGCCCTAAGAATGCATGAAATATCTTGCATCTATAGTCTGCTGAGAACAGGAACATATATCTATTCCCCCACTTTTAAGAAAAGTTAAATTAAGTTGTCTAAAACTTAATTTTCTCCTTCACTTAATGCTATTTATTCCTTTGACCTGAAACCTTATCTTGCATTTTCTGCCTATTACTTTTGTACACATTTTAGTAGTTATTTGTTGAGTGCTGAATAAGCTGGGACACGTCTACTTGTAAAAGATCAGATATCCAACCCAAAAAACAAAGAAAGAGTGTGCAGTCTTGCTTAAGTGGTTAATTCCTGGAGTACGTATTGGCCTTTTGTACAGCTGATCCAAGGGCTTTAACAGAGTAATTAGATCAGTTTCTTTCTCCACCCCAGGTCCATTTTTCAGTCTTCCAACTTCATCTTCTGGTAAACTCGGCCTACATGGTGTAAGACATGGCTACTAGCAGCTTAGGCTTTTGTCATGGTGTAGCTATCACCCATGGAAAGAGTGCTTCTCCTCTGCTAGTTCTATCAGGTCTCCGTACTGTTCTCATTGGCCTGAATGGACAAGGTCCCTGTGCCTGAGCCACTCTCTTTGATTTCTGATTGGCTGGGCCAGGCTGAGGGGTCGGTCAAGGAATGAGGTCAGCCGAATGCAAACCACTGGGAAAAGGAAAGCATATTTCTCCAGAAGAAAGAGGGAATATTGTTACTGCTAGGAGGAAGAATGAATGCTGGGCATTACTGGCCAGAGTACTTTCTCTATTCCAAGCACTCTGAATGTCCACTTATTCTTCAAGGTTTGGTTCGGGCATCATTTTATCTATAAAGCCTTTCTGAGCCCTTCCCAATATAGGCAACAATGATCAGTCCTTTAACTCTCCTTCAACTTTTCCATATACCTACATTATGAAACATAATGTTGGCTCAGTTATAATTAATCATTTTCTTTCTTTTTCCTCCAGGATCTTTGAGAGCAGAGACTATATTTTATTTTTGTTTGAATCCCATTTATTCATTTGGTTAGTCAGCAAATATTTATAGAGTCTACCAGACATGATGCTAATGCTAGCAAGATGGCAGAGTTCAGTATACACATTGTCTCTGCACTAACAAAGCTTATTTTAATGAGGAAGAAAAAAATTACAAAGTATGTGTTAAATTTTGTGATACAAGTGTAAAAAGCACCACATTAATAGACATGGAGGGAATGAAGGAGTTAACATGATGAAGGATGATGTGGAGATGGGAGGTGACTGTTTCAGGAATAAGGAAGGACCTGGACAAGGCCTCGAGGTAAGATGATACTGTAAGTGTTCAAGGAACTGAATCTCATATAGTATAGAAACAGCATAGGCCAGATCTTGGAATGCATTATTAAGCTGTTTCAGCTGCTTGGATTTTACTTTAAGGACAATAGACAAAGAGTTTCAAGAAGGAGAAAAATATGACCTTATTTACATTGAGTCATTCTTTCCTACTACAGTATGGGGAAGAAGCTGAAAAGGAGCAAGACTGAAGGCAGGGAGACTGGAGAATGTTGTAGAAGAAAGAGGTAAAAATTGATAGCAGCTTGGACCAAAATCAATTGTAGAGCAGAGTGGGAGGAGGAGACAGATTTGGGGAAAATTTAAGCCCTAGAATTTAAAGGACTTCATGACTGATTGCATAGAACAAAGTAGAAAAATATTGAAAAAGAGGACTCAAACATGACTTCTCAAACATGAGATTGCATGGGAGTGCTGTTTATTGAGATAGTGTGTTGTGGGGCAGAAGCATGTGGAAAGAAGGTTAAGGGGAAATGATGAGTTCCAGTTTGATGCCGATGAATATGATTTATCTATACGATATCTAAGGGGAGGAACTCAGGGACAATCAGATATTTGATCTGTCACTCAAGAGAGAGAGCTGGGTTGGAAATAAAGAGTTGTTGTCCATTTATACACAATAATTGAAGTCCTGGAGATGAATAAAATGACCCGGGGAGAGTGAGCAGACTTAGAAGAAGACCTATGACAGACTCTGGAGGAACTACCAAAAGTTAATGGACAAGTAGAGGAGGAACCAGCAAAGAAGAGTGAGGATTTCCCAGAGAAATAGGAGCAGAAACAGGTGACTGTGACATTGAGGAAGTGTAGGAACAGAGCTTCAAGGAAGGAAGGAATGGGCAACTGTTTTGAATGCTATCAAGAAAGGTAGAGACTTAAACATGTCCATGCTGCCTAGCACAGCACCTGGTTTCATTCATTGATTTATTTGTCAAATAAATGTTTATTAAACATCAATGATTGGGGCACCTGGGTGGCTCAGTTGGTTAAGACTCTGCCTTCGGCTCAGGTCATAACACCTGGGGTCCTGGGATGGAGGCCCACATCAGGCTCCCAGCTCAGTGTGGGGTCCACTTCTCCATTTCCCTTTGACCCTTTCCCCTGCTGATGCACTCACTTTCTATCTCTCTCAAACGAATTAAAAAAAAAAATCTTTTTTAAATTCATTATGCCAGGCTCAGTACTAGATACTAAACTTACAATAGTGGGAAAACACTTTTAATAGGTGGTTATTAGATGTTTGTTGAATAAATGGGTCATCAAATGAACTGTTTTTGTTAAAAATTTAGATGAGGTTGCTTGAAGATGGGATAAAATATTTAACGACACACATCATTGTAAGGCTAATATTCAGTCCAGCTTTCTACTTTTCCTGGTGGGTGAACAATCTCAGTGACAGAAAACTGGTTTGGGCTTAATTAATCTGGGCCAAAGGAAGATATCAATGTTAAGTAAAGGACTTCTTAGTAGAGTATACAGCAGTAATTACAGTCTCTCACTTGAAAATCCTTATTTCCAAATGTCGTTAACTGTCAGTTCTCATACTCTCGATTTCCTCATGGAAACTACCACATTTTTCATCTAGGTTCACATAGAGCCTCTGATTCTTTTTTAAAAGTGTTCGTTTTATCTAATAACACCTGCAGAAATTGTTTATATCACTGAAGCCTATCTGATCAAACTGAGCAAGATAGTCCACTGAAATCTTTTCCTGTGGCAGAAGGTGCACAGGGAATACAGAAAATTACATCAACATTTCTTCATTTCTTATCCAGGGTATGTTATTTCTCATCCAGGGAGCATGAGACAGAGACTACAAGGCTGACGACACCTGTCACACCTGTGTTCCTCTGTCTGAGGACATTTTGTTCTCAAGGGTGAGTCATAAGAATTGAAATTATTTTCTGATGCTTGTCATGCAAAATGGTATCAATGTTGTAGTGTGAGTTGGAGTATATTAATTAAAACTCAATTTCCTGTAGAAGTTTTAAATTTAGCTAGTTTGTTACAGAATGTGGGAATAGGAAAACAGTAGTTCTCCATGATTGTTCTGTGAGGGAGAAGTCTGATATAAATCAGAGGTGTAGAGAAAATGAAGCATTTAGCTTCCTAATGGACTTCAGTAGTGCAGACAATAAGGTAGGCTCCTAGCATCAACCATTGAGATGACAGGATTAATAACAGTAGTTCTGTGCATTGGATGTCTGCTATTCCCGGTGCCAAACACTTTATATACATTCATCTATTTCTGACACTTATAAAACACCCAGCACACACATGCACACACAAAACTGGGAGAATGAATTTTCAACAGGTGATAAGTGGAGTGTTAACATAAATAATGCAGCAAGAACCTCAAAAAATTAATAAAAAGAGAAAAATGGGCAAGGGATATCAATAATTAATAGAAAAAGCTACAGAGTCCACTATTCATACAAAAAGATGCCAGAACTCAATTATAATTAAATGCAAACAAAAACCAAGATAAATTTCTTTAGGAAGCTGGCAAAAATTAAACAAAAAGATGATGCCAGTATTGGTGAAATTAGGTGGAAAAAGCATACTCTTATTACAATATTTTTGGAGACTCTATTAACATTTTGATTTCATGGTTTATAACCTAGCAGGTACTACTAGGTACCAGCTTGGGTTGTGTGATGTTTGTAAACAAAAACACAATGTCGTTTGTAGTTTTGAAAAATTTGGAAGTGACTTAAATATGGAATTAAGGCATGTTATGCAACCATTAAAAATTGAGGAATATTTATATTATTACTTTTGGAAAATGTCAGTGATACTTTGTTAAGCAAAGAAAGCAATCTAGACAACACAGTACAATAACATTTTAAAAACCTGTAATGTGATACTTTGAAAGACAAGTAGAATCGATACACCCAACAAATGTAATCCAGAAAGAGAGGAAACACAAGTTACTGATATCTGGAATATAAAAGGGGACCCCACTACAGATTCTGTAGACATTACAAGGATAATGTGAATACTACAAACTTCCTTATGCCAATCAATTTTGCAACATAAAATAGACAAATTTCTTAAAATACATAAATTACCAAAACTTATATAATAGTAGAGCATCCAAATAGCCCCATATATATTAAATAAATTGAATTTGTAATCATAAATCTTCCTACAAAGAAAACTACACCCTAGATATCTTCATTAGTGAATTCTACCGAACGTTGGAGGAAGAAATGAAACCAATCTACATAAATTCTTTCATAAGGTGAAATAGAATACTTCTTTTTTTTTTTTAAGATTTTTATTTATTGGGCACCTGGGTGGCTCAGTGGGTTAAAGCCTCTGCTTTCGGCTCAGGTCATGATCCCAGGGTCCTGGGATCGAGCCCCACATCGGGCTCTCTGCTCAGCAGGGAGCCTGCTTCCTCCTCTCTCTCCCTGCCTGCTTCTCTTGCCTACATGTAATCTCTGTCTGTCAAATAAATAAATAAAATATTAAAAAAAAAAGATTTTTATTTATTTATTAGACAGACATCACAAGTAGACAGGCAGGCAGAGAGAGAAAGGGAAGCAGGCTCCCCGCTGAGCAGAGAGCCCGATGCGGGGCTCGATCCCAGGACACTGGGATCATGACCTGAGCTGAAGGCAGAGGCTTTAATCCACTGAGCCACCCAGGTGCCCCCGAATACAATACTTCTTATTTCATTTTATTTTTTGTAAGATTTTATTTATTTATTTGGCAGAGAGAGAGAGAGAGACAGAGAGGGAACACAAGCAGGGGAAGCAGGAGAGAGAGAAACAGGTTTCCAGCTGAGCAGGGAGCCCCATCCGGGGCTCTATCCCAGGATCCTGGGATCATGACCTGAGCTGAAGGCAGACACTTAATGACTGAGCCACCCAGGTGCCCCTCTTATTTTCATTTTATGAGGCTAAAATAACCCTTAGACCTAATGATGATATTACAAGAAAAGTAAATTATAGATTAATAACTCTTATGAACATAACACAGAAATTGTAACAACCTGGTAATATACACAAAGGATAATTTATCATGATGAAGTGGGTTTTTTTCCACAAATACAAGGTTTATTTAACACTTGAAAACCAAGCCAATGAAATATACAACTTAACAGAATAAAGGAAAAAACTCACAATAGATGTAGAAAAAGCATTTGGCAAAGTTTGATACTCCATCATGATGAAACCTCTCAGCAAACCAGGATGACAGCCTCCTCAGTTTGGTAAAGGGCATTGCAAAACAGTCTATAGCTCACATCATACTTAATGGTGAGACATTAAATCCTTTCCTCTGAGACTGGAAACAAGGCAAGGATTTTTGCTTTCGCTGTTTATATTCAACAGTGTAGTAGAGGTTCTTGCTGATGCATTGAGGCAATAAAGGGAAACAAAAGACACCTGAACTGGGAAAAAGTAAAATCCTAATTATTTATAGAAAACATCATTGTGTATTTAAAAAATTCTATGGAATCATCCAAAAGTATAGTAGAACTTACAAGTAAAATTAGCATGAACACAAGATACACAGGCAATATTCAATAATTTTATTCTGTATACGAGCAATGAGCAATTTAAAATTAAATTGCCAAAGATACTAAATATGAATGCATCAAAAACATCAATACTTTGGAAAATACCTTATGGATATCTTACAAAAGATGTACAAGACTTCTACATTGAAAAGTATGAAATGTTACTTAGAGAAATTACAGAATGCCTAAATAAGTGGAGAGATATATTCATGGATTGAAAGGCTCATTAACATCTGGATGTCAGTTCTCTCCAAATAAGTCCATACACTCAATGAAATCCCTACTAAAATACCAGGAGGATTTTGTGAAGAAATACACAACCTGATTCTAAAATTTACATAGAAATACAAAGGACCCAGAATATCCAAAACTATCTTTTAAAAAAAGCACAGTTGGTAAAATTACACTGCTTGAAGCTTAGATCAAGACAGTGTGTTATTGGTATAATGATATTGGTATAATGATAAGCATACAGATCTAGAGAACAGAATAGAGAGGCTAGAAGTTGTCATACTGTTGATTTTTTTGCCATTGTACCAAGTCAATTCAGTGGGACAAAGGAAAGTCTTTTTAAACAAATATTGCTGGAAAAACTAGATGTCCATATGGAAAAAAATACACTTAAACTCCTCTCTCACTACACACACAAAACTTAATTTGAAATGGATTATAGACTGAAATGTAAAACCCAGAGTCTGGAACCTTGTGGAAAGAAAACATAGGTGAATGTCTTAGCCACTTTGGGATAAGCAGAATATTTTGGATAGGTCTCAAAAAGTGCTAACCATTTAAAAATATTTTGTTTTCATCAACATTAAAATTTAATTATTTAATTAATCAAAATTTAATTATTTAAATATAAATATAATGTAATTTAAATACAAATTTTTAATTATTTAATTAAAATTAAAATTTCTGTCATCAAAAGGTATTATTTAAAAAATAAAAAGACAACAAGCTACAGATTGGGAAAGATACTTTTAGCTCATAACTCCAACAGAACTTGTATCTGGAATATAAAAAGAATTCCTATAAATTAATATTAGAAATGAACCAAGAAAAAAATTGATAAGCTAGACTTCATTAAAATTACAAACTGCCCTGTGCAAGACAATGTCAAGAGAATGAGAAGACAAGCCACAGACTGTAAGGAAATATTTGCAAAAAAAACATCTGTTATAAATATAAAATATAGAAAGAACTCTTAAACCTCGATAGTAAGAAAACAACCCAAATTTTAAAAATGGGCCAAAGACCTTAAAAGAAGAAGACCTAAAAGAACACATACAGGTGGCAAGTAAGCATATAAGAAAATGCTTCACTACGTAGAAGAGTCAGTGTTTAAAGATTTATTTGAGAGAGAGGGGAGAGCAAGTGGTGGGGAACGGCAGGGGGAAAGAAAGTCTTAAGCAGACTCCACACTGAGCACGGAGCCTGACGCAGGGCTCCATGCGGGGCTTGATCCCTGGACCCTCAGATCAGGGCCCTGAGATTGCAGCCTGAGCAGAAACCAAGAGTTGGTTGCTCAGCTGACTGCAGCACCCAAGTACCCCTAGAGGAGTTAATGTTTAGTAGGTACAGGGTTTTATTTGGGGTATATTAAGTTCTTTGGATGGTTGGAGGTAATGGATACACAACAGTGTGAATGTATTTAATGCCACCGAACTGTACTTGAAAATGATTAAAATGGTAAATTTTATGTTATTTACACTTCACCACAATAAGAAAAACTCATTAAATACCTAAGACCTGTATATTTTATAGAATGTTAAATATACCTCAATTTATTTATTTATTTTTTATGATAGTTAATTTTACTTGTTAAGGGCTCATATTGCCAACATTAAACCAAGTGTATCTTCGATTTTGTGAGCCCGGATTCACATATTTAGGAAGATAAAAGCAAACTGTGATCCACGTATATGGATAAAAAACTGAAGGCTCATGGTTAATCACATTGTAGTTTTAAATTTCTACAGACTAGAAGCCAGAAGTCACAGGTGTTTTGGGCTTTCTGGATGTCCCACTAGGTAACTCCTGAGCTGAGGAACCTCATTATCCTTCAGCTTCTGGTTGATCACACTGGTTAATCCCTGAGTGTTCAGGGTATACAGAAGGCTTGGGAAGATTTCATTCTCAATGCCATGTAGTCCCTTCACCATCATGACACTGGATGGATCCTGGATAGATTTTTCAACAAGGAGTCAATGAGATCAACCACACTTAATCCAGTAGCCTAGCTGGTGTATCCTTTTAGCTTGATGACTTTGTAGGCACTTTCAACCACCATCTTAGGCACTTCCTTCCAGTTTTCACTGTCATTGTCTTCCCATTTCTGGAATCAGTGACTGGAGAGAAATGCCTGCCACATTCACTCCACTCTACACAGCCACACTTGGGTTGCCATGTTCTCCCAAAATCCATCCATGGCAGCTGCTGGGATGAATGCTTAGCTTGTCAGCCATAAGATAGCAAAATCTAACAGAATCCATATTACACTCATTTCCAATTAAATGAAATATGCCTCAATTTAAAATATTTTTAAAAGAGAGAAAAAGTGCCGAATAACAAAACAAATAAGCAAACCAAGTAATGCCAAGGCTTTAAATCTCTTGGAATAATTCAGCTAAACTGAATAAGCAAGTAAGGCTGAGAAACACTTGAATGGTTTGGTATCATTTACTTACTTTGGGGAAAACATTTTCCAGTTGGCCACCCAGAGATGTTGGCCCATAAGCACACTGTACTGTGTATTTCAAATTGGATTCCTCAATACCCATGGCAAAAAACAACCCTGGTAACTCCACAGTTCTTTATAAAGACTGAATTGTTAAAAAAAAAAAAATGACTTGTTAAAAAATGAAAGGTAGGAACAACAGGTAGAGCAGCCTTTAGGATTGTGTTGTGAATTCTCAGAGATCATTCAGAGACAGCTGAAGCCAGATGGGGCACCATCCCCTTCTCTTCACTGGACAGGCTCTGCTTTTTTAATATGGAACAAACGATGTGAAACCCAGTGAGTCTTTTTTTTTTTTTTTTTTGGTAAAGATTTTATTTATTTATTTGATAGACAGAAATCACAAGTAGGCAGAGAGAGAGGAGGAAGCAGGTTCCCCGCTGAGCAGAGAGCCCGATACGGGGCTTGATCCCAGAACTCTGAGACCATGACCTGAGCCGAAGGCAGAGGCTTTAACCCACTGAGCCACCCAGGCGCCCCCCCAGTGAGTCTTAACGGCAATCTTCCTCAGCATGAAAATCTTCGTTATCTACATCATTCTTTCCGCCTGACCATTTGCTGGAGGCAACCATGAGGGCAGTTCAAATAACCCCTTTGTTCAGACTGCCTAATACCAACCAGACAAACTGATTCATTCATTCTGACTCTGAGTCAGAAACTAGCCCTATCTAGTGATCTGTCTATAGTTGCAAGTCACTATAATTGTGGCATCAAGGTCTGTTTTGTTGTTGGTGGCTCTGAGCCAAAGATAATTATTTTATTTTTTCTGCCTTTGATCATACTCCTCTATAGGCTTTCGTGCAAACTGAAGAATTGTGGTGGATTATACTGACATATTTCTGTCAGCTGGGTTTTACCCCCTGTAAATCTCCAGTGCTCTGTTCTCATACAGCCTTCCTGGGCTCCTTTCTATTTGGAAAAACAAACAAAAAAACCAAAATCACTGGATACTCTCCTGGCCACTTAGGGACATATCCCAGAGCCTGGGGGTTCTCTTCTGGATACCTCCTGTCCAACAAGGCACTGACACCTGATTCCACGTGAATAAGGCTGAGATTCTCCTTGTGATTCCTGTCAGAAAGTTCAAGTCCTTTTTATCCAACCACCCATTTCCTACCCCCACCAGGCTTCCTCCTTGTAACCCAGAAAATAGCTTGTAATCAATGTAAATTATGTAGACATAATTGCAGACATAAATCTAGAACTTCTTGACTCTGAGATTAGGATCAAGGCCTTCTTTTATTTGGAGGACATTGTCCCTTCAGAATGCCCATGTACTCCCTGAACTACCATCTGATTTCTTAATGTGAAGCCAAAGAATTGTGGTTTGTGTTTATTATGTTCCAGCACAAATTCAGAACTCAGTGCCTGCTTGATATTCCAGAAAGCATCTCTGTGCTGGTGAATTTAATATCACGGAACAACATTTTTCTAGTGGGCTATAAAATAATTCTGCAATAGTTCACATTTATTAAACAAAAATATGGTAAAAACTGAGTGCCTTGTAAGCACTAAATATGCGTGCTTAGGTCCTTACTTGATGGATCATTGGTGGCCTCTCAAAGTGTTCCTGTAGCTTTTTAGGTTTGAAACCTTTTTGTAGGGACTTGGAATAGCCTGCTGGGGTTGTCTCACTTGTCTGATAACCTCCTTTTTTTTCTTTAATTATATTTTGTTTTTCCCCTTTAAAATAAAAGATACACACTTTAGGCTTGTTTTTTCTTTAAGATTTTATTTATTTATTTGACAGGCAGAGATCACAAGTAGGCAGAAAGGCAGGCAGAGAGAGGGGGGAAGGAAACAGGCTCCCCACTGAGCAGAGAGCCCGATGCGGGGCTCGATCCCAGGACCCCGGGACCATGACCCGAGAAGAGGCCTTAACCCACTGAGCCACCCAGGCGCCTCCACACTTTAGGTTTTTGTTTTTGTTTTAGGTTTTATTGATTTATTTGAGAGAGAGAAAGAGCATTCACCAGAGGGGAGAGGGGCAAAGGGAGAAGGAGAAGCAGACTCCCTGCTGAGCAGGAAGCCCAATGCAGAATTTGATCCCAGGACCCTGGGATCATTACCTGAGCCAAAGGCAGGTGCTTAGCCAACTGAGCCACCCAGACACCCCCATATTTTAGTTTTTAAGTAAATTGGTATAATGTCTGATTCCAGACAGAATTATACAGTTTCTTTCTATAAACTCCCAGATTATATTTTAGGAAATTGGTCAACAACTGAGGCCATATTATCAGTTTAACTATGCCTGGATTTTTAATGGTGTGAATCACTTCTTTCCCAAGACATTTTTGTAAGCTGTCACCCTATCTGGGGTGCTGTTGCCCTTTTCTGCACTGTGTCTAACTCTATCAGAAACAGTGCTCATCAATGCAACAGACCATGTGAGTTTGTATTCACTGATGATTGACTCCCACGACCTACAATGGACATCACCAAGTCATGACCATTTCTAAAGGCTACTGCTCATGTTTCCCCGCCCCGAAGCCTAGGCCCCAGTGACGACTCTCTGAGTAAGAACCTTGAATAGTTGAGATCACATGAATATACACATCCAGTTATAGAGACTTTATTATATAACTATTAAACCTTTATTAAGGTCAGGTTAACTTGAAGTTACACTTCCTGAGATGTACGCACTATTATCCTTGAATTTGTCAGAGAAAGCTTTTGATACTAGTCAAATCCAGATTTGGCTTCTCTTCTTGCTTTCTGACACATGCATGCGGACACATGTATTTCTTGCATCTTGTTTACTCTGTGGGCAGCCCCTTTCTGCCTGGGTAATATGGACAACATTAGTATCAGGTTATGTTTTCTTTATTTACTGTGGTGTTTGTTCTGTGGTCTCACTGGCTGGGGATTTTAATTGGGCACTGTTCAGTCAGAAATTAACTTGGGAGGATTTTATTGGTGATTCTACATTAGATTTTTGTCTTATGTTGTCTAAGAAATACAATTCTAATGGTGAGGTACATATATGGTCTTTGCTATAAGCAGCGTCATAGTTCTTGATTCTTCTTTTGAAGGGATAATCTCTGAGCAATGTTGAATGTTGTGGCTGTAATAACCAGCGGTATTACTCTAAGTGAAGCAGTAACCCTTATTCAAATACAGGAGCAGATTCCACAGACTGCGCAGGGATATCCATTTCTTTTATGCAAAGAAAAACCATCAAGGAAATCTTGGGGCATATACTGATCAAAGTCAAACTCACCAGTGGGTCCCCAAGTGTTCATTTTAAAACAAAAGATCCATTTGAGTAACATGAAGGAGACCAGGAATATTGAGAATGAGTAAGTTAATTATGCTTTTTCTTATCCTGTTTCTTTTCTATAGAATCTCACATTTGTCTCTAGAAAACAGAGGATAAGCCAATTTTTCCATGTAGTTCTTTACTGGGTGAAAAGCAGTTCTAACCCTGCCTCATTCTGAAATATTGTCAAAAGCAACACAGGAATTCAAAAGGAACAAAAATCCTAACAATTGATTAAAATGGTCTTTGACATGAAAAATTTGTGTTAGTTTCTAATCCAATGGTATTTCTTTCATCCCTACCATCCTGTGATCAATCATAAACCAACCCCAACTTTCAGATCTCTATAGATAAATGCAAATTTTTTAGTGGCTTCCACTAACTATTTTCTACATTTAAAATAATCAGTAACAATGACTACTCTTACTCTTTTGCGGGGCTTACCCTACAGTCCTAGCCAATGAGATATTGTCTATATTTGTCTTTTAAAGGGATTTATGGCTGTGGCTACACATAGAATCTTAACCATTGACCTTTCACCCATTCATTAATTCTTTCAGCACTGTTGCTGAACTCTTCCTACATCTCTTGTATCATGCATGCTAGGTGCTGGGGTAAAAAGATGAGTAAAATAGGGTTCTGTCCTTGAAGAACTCACACTGTAATGGGGAAGCTAAACTTGTGCACAACTTTGGCTTTTACCAATTAGGAGGTTACAACTGAGAGGTGGTGAGAACACATTATCTTTTTTTGAAAATTGGCTGGACTTGGTTTAATTCCCTGCCTCCCACTACTGCCCTTTCCCCTATACCACCCCCACAAGGGAAAAAATGAGAGTAAAATCTCTTTTGAAAAAGTCCCTCAATGGCAGGTGTGGAAAATGATATTATTTGCTAGAGTAATAGAGAAGGAGAAAGAATGCTCCATTCTAGGTCCACTTGATTTTGTACAGCCAAAGAGAAATAACCAGTAAGAGCAATTATAGTTTTTGTTAAAGCAACCAGATGTTTTCATCCTGTTCTTAAATGATGGCGGCACATTTGTTTGGAATTAGTATTTTATATTTTACTCTCATATCTCATAAACAAATATAAGGGCAACCATGG
Organism: Taxidea taxus jeffersonii; assembly: GCA_003697995.1. Taxonomy (NCBI): domain Eukaryota; kingdom Metazoa; phylum Chordata; class Mammalia; order Carnivora; family Mustelidae; genus Taxidea; species Taxidea taxus. The sequence goes on along the minus strand of ML100850.1, from coordinate 36,744 downwards.
ACAGATTAACGATAGTATGGACTAGAAACTCAAACTTTTCATTTGTGAGAATTGATGGTTTGAAAGATAAGGTGAATATTTAAAACAATTTAAAATCTAACCACTTCCATATGTCATTCTTTATTTAAAACAAAGATATGTCTGTGTAGATTTTTAGTTTTGTGTAGTTACAATAGCAGAAGTTAAGGTAAGATAAGAAGACCCCATAGGCTATGTAACATAATATTGTTTTTCAAGAAAAAGAAAAGAGAAAGAATCTTAGCAACAGTAGCTACACAACATATTAAAGATGATTTTGAAGAAAAGAGACTTGTTAATTATCGTATGAAAGACTAAAAATTTTTAGAATACTATTATTTAAGATCAGTGTGTTATATATTGATAATACATTGCTGTTTTATTCATTTGATAGTTACTTTAACTGAAAGTCTAAGTTTATCCTCCAGGCTAATGAAAGAGAAAAGGATTCCACTAGAATAAAATATCATTTTAAAAGTTGTTTAGAAATGTCTGCATTTCTCTAGAGCATAGCATCCTAAAGGTGTAATTTTCATATTTTCTTGAGACTAGGCTGCCTGAGTTCTTTTATTTTTTTATATAATTAAGATGTCGATGTTATCATTTTTCCTTTTCATGTATTAATAATTTGCAATCAGTTGAATATAAGATTCTCAGTTAAGAAAAAAGATAGTATGAAAGTTTATTTTTATTTTAAGATGAGAAATTTCATTACAATTATGGCCCCTTTAAAACAAATTTGCTTTGTTAAACAGGCAGGATCACATTCCTCATAAACATCATCATGAAAAGTACTAAAATCTTTACCAATAATGTGTTAAATTTTTTTAGGAATTTAAAAATAACTATGTATCCCCTATGTTTACCAATTCATGTGGAACTTTCAAGAAAATGTATAGAGTTGGTTCCATATGTGATACTTGTCTCCACTTTATGTGTGAAAAAGATCAGTTTTTAAGTGTGTTGCCTGAGACCAATGACCTGTTGAGGATGTCTTGAATAGAACTGGGAGGTCTGATTCCTGACCTGTAAGGTAGATTCCTCTGTTCACCTGAATACTTTGATTGGTTTCAATATGCAAGTTTGGGGATAGTAGTTGTAAAGAGAAACACTGGTCTGCATAATAGAAAGAGAAAGAGTTGGGGTTCCTGGGACAATTCAGGAGGGAGGATGTAAAGAGATGAGGACAGGCCAAAGAAGGGGCCAGAGAACTGGGAAGAAGCGGTGACCTTCCTTGGGTTCCTTCAATCTTTAATAATTTCTAGTAAGTTTCCAGAAGGTTTAGTGTTACTGTTTTTTGTGGAAACTGATTTTTCCATGATCTTGATCTTCCTTGAGTACTCATTTACCCACATTCAATATTTAGGGATATGTTGAAACTTGCGAGCACTGCCCCTTAAGTGCTGGGGACACAATGATGATGAGGCTTCCTCCTTGCCCTTATGGACATTATGATCTACTACAAGGTTAATAGTCCATAGCCTGTAGGCCACATATGGCTCACAAGCTAAGAATGATTTTTAAGTGATTGAAAAAAAATCAGAAGAAGAGTAATGTTTCGTGACATGTGAAAATTATATGAAATTCACATTTCAGTGCCATTGATAAAGTTTTATTGTAACATAACTGGGCTTATTTGTTTGTGGACTATTTATGGCTGACTTTTCACAAAAAGACAGAGTTAAGTTACTTGTGACAGAGTACATCTGGCCCAAAATGTCTAAAATATTTACTATCTCACTCCTCACAGATAAAGTTTTCCAAATCTAGTACATAAAACTGATGTTAAATAAGAGATTTACAATACAATATTACTATACAATTAAGTATAGTATATTATAATAGAGAATATTTAGGATTATATGGACCATATAGCTTGCTAAACAACTCAGACATAATGAATAATATTAGTTATCTGTGCTAATCAGATGGAGTCAGGACTATTTGCTTGTTAGAGAACCCACCCTAAACCAGCCTATGCCAAAAAGTAAATATACTGGTTTATGTAACTAGAAAGACCAAGAAAAATTCTGGGTTTATTTATCTCTTTTCTTCATGTTTTTGGCTTTGATATCTTTTTTCATGTTAGTATCATTTTGAGGTATACTCTTTTTGTGTTGTGGCAAAAATGACCATAAATAATTCTAGACATCATGTACTTTCTGGCTCTGAGCCCCAAGAAAAGCGAGTAGATCAACATTTAAATAAAAACCCAGGGAAGATTCTGACTGGACTGGTTGGGTCACATGCCCATTCATAAACTCAGAACAGTGGCTAGGCTGCATCACACGACATCTTCTCAGTGATGGTGGATGAAGGGGATGCAGGTCCATGTGATCAACATCCCTACCAGCAGAAAGAACCTGCTGGGATAATGAAAATAAGAGATTCACACTATGAGCTGATATTTATAATTTTGGGTTTGGTTTTTTTTTTAGGATTTTATTTATTTATTTGACAGGAAGGGAGATCACAAGTAGGCAGAGTGGCAGGCAGAGAGAGAGGGGGAAGCAGGCTCCCTGCTGAACAGAGAGCCCGATGCGGGGCTTGATCCCAGGACCCTGGGATCATGACCTGAGCCGAAGGCAGAGGCTTAACCCAGTGAACCACCCAGGTGCCCCTATAATTTTGTTTTTTAGAATGTTTGAGATGTTGGGGAATATATAGTGTTCCAATCATAGTGGTAGGTATAATCTCAGAAAAGTAAAATTTTGGGTGCCTGGGTGGCTCAGTGGGTTAATGCCTCTGCCTTCGGC
>ML100850.1:0-33870 GCA_003697995.1 Taxidea taxus jeffersonii | reverse complement strand
TATGGGCTTGATCCCAGGACCCTGGGATCATGACCTGAGCCGAAGGCAGAGGCTTAACCCAGTGAACCACCCAGGTGCCCCTATAATTTTGTTTTTTAGAATGTTTGAGATGTTGGGGAATATATAGTGTTCCAATCATAGTGGTAGGTATAATCTCAGAAAAGTAAAATTTTGGGTGCCTGGGTGGCTCAGTGGGTTAATGCCTCTGCCTTCGGCTTGGGTCATGATCCCAGGTTCCTGGATCGAGCCCCGCATCGGGCTCTCTGCTCAGCAAGGAGCCTGTTTTCCCCCTCTCTCTGCCTGCTTCTCTGCCTACTTATGATCTCTGTCTGTCAAATAAATAAGTAAAATCTTTAAAAAAATTTTATGAAAATATCTTAATACCTTATTACAGAAATTGCATGCGGATTGCCTATGGGACTGATTTGGCTTTCTGACCTCTTCTGTCTAGCCTGTTGACCTGTAGTTTCCTTTCTTTTTTTTTTTTTTAATTGAACCAATCATTTTTAGCTTTTCTTTTTTTAAAAAAAATCGATTTTGGCAATACTAGATATGCATTCTTGCATGAAGATAACGAATTATTTTTTTATATACAGTAGCAGCAACTATTCCCTTAGATGGAACATTTGGTCTTTAATTAGCCACAGTCATCCATACTCCCTATTGTTTCTCTAATGTTAAAGCTGATTTCAGTTTCTGCTTGTGTTTGTTTCTTCTAAAATAAAGAAGTGTCTCTCGATACGCCTATCTCCATTGAATGTAGGAAAAAGATGCTTGATTAAGACTCAGTGGAAAAGATCATCTTTCTTTGATGAAGTGATGAATAGTCTTCCATATATAACATGCAAATAAAAGATGTCCTTATTGAAAGAACCACAACTTAAGAGGTTGTGAAATATGAAATAAACCATCATGAAACAAATCATAACGTTTATGACTGGTATATGGAGAAGATGAGAAATGAAAAACTTCACCTGAAACTAGGATTGAAATGTCAATGATTGTTTTTGAATATGAGTAAAATACCTGATGCTCCTATAAGTGAGGTTATGTATTAAGTGAAAGACTTACTCAGACAGCAAGAGCTTAAGAGCTTTTATAAAGGATGACAAGTTTATAAAAGAGGATCATGGAGTACAGCAGAAATTATGTGTTCTGCACAGAAACAAGCATTTGTAAATGGGAGTCTTACTGGAAGTACTGTTGACCAGAATATTGAAGTTATGTCTTAGCCCTTGCAGAAAAGTTGTATAAAAGAAGTTAAATTGGTTTCAGCGTTTATTTTTCTGCAGATGATAAGAGCACAGATTTAAATAATATCACACCATCAGCTACACTGAATTGGTGATATTGACAAACATGCTCACGGGTCAGAAGATGACAGGCTGTGACTGGACTTGGCAAATGACTGATCTTTGTCTGCAAGAAAATTTGCAAAACACAGGGCAATTGGTCAAAATCAGTCAGTGTGATTCAACTCTTGCAATGGACAGTGTTAATGTGAAAACTTAAATTTAGGGAGGAAACATTTCTCAAGGCATGGAATTGAGGTCTCCTGATTACATCATTTTCTAGGAATTGCTTTGTGCCAAAGAATTTAAAATGCAATATACCATGAATGTGCTGTAATTACTATTGTGGACTGGATAATGTTGCGTAGCATAAAATCCAGATATCCAAGGGCTTCTTTTTATAAATTAGTTGGATCCTATTGTGGCCTGTTGCAGTACACGGACTTACATGGCCAAGTGCTAATATTTTTGGATGCTTTAATGTCATTTGCCACTCAATCTCTAACAATGAAAAGTGGATCAAAGTCTTGGCCTTTTGATGCAAGAACCTATCAATTTTGAATAGTTCTCTGCAAAGACATTCGCCACATTCATCAGCTACACAAATGTATGATTCAGTTTGCTCACTTGAAGTGAAATTGTGTCTTTAAGAAACTTATTTGGCAAGGAATAATCCGGCCCATTATCCTGCACTGAAATCACTTTCCTGAAATGAAAGTCATGGCTTGAACTATATAAGCAAAGCTGTGGAGTTGAAAATGGAATTCCAAAAAGGTTCTCTGATTTTAAACTTTATGAAAATAAAGTAACATTGAAACATCAGAAAGTTTACCTTTGTAATTTGAGATTGATAATATGAAAACAAGAGCTACAAACTGAAGCCATTGAACTGCAAAGCAATAACTGAAAGTCAAGGGCAATGGTATCAGGATGCCAGAACTGCACAAAGACATCTGCAGACCCAAGCACCATGTAAAGAGAGTCTATACGTGTTAAAGAGCACCAGGGTTTGTCAGCTCTGTTTTTGTGTATGAAACTGAGTAAATCAAATTATTGCACCTAATTGAAGGATTTGTGGTTTAGGTTTACATGGTCTGATGGTGTTATCTCATGTTTCCAAGATAAGTCCAGAAGTAACAAATTATTAAAGAGAACTTAAGTAAGGAAATATTTCTATTTTCAATGTTTTTTATTTTACAATTTCAAATATTTCTTAAAATGTCATACACACCTGTTCATACTATATTCAGGAAAAATCAAGTAAATTTGGTTATTTTCCGACACCTCTCTCACATCTCATCAACCTCACTTGTTTCTGTGACTAGCTGGCCCTTGGAGGCATTTGGGTGAGCCCTGCCCCCCCCCCCTGCCCCCCCTTGACCTAAGCCTCTGTATGATTCTCAATCATCCTTTGATGGAGAGCTGTATTAAAGAAAATAACCTTTATGGTATCTATAAACAGAGATTCCAAATAGCAAGAATTTGTCAGAGTGTGTCCAGCACTATCTAGGGGAAACATGTACCCAACCAGGGGCCAAAAAGATACTGTTACTGTGGAGATAGACGCTCCGGTCTTTTTCTAGATAGATAGCAGGAGCCATAAATATCATTCAGCTACCTATCCTTGATCAGAAGTTGTGCTCACTAAGCAAGAGCCACATTATTGACCTGGCCTGCGGGAGAGAGCGAGGCACCAGAGTATCTTTTCTCTTCACAAGTGAATTTTTCTCCTACACATTAATAAATTTGCTTTCCAGCTTACATAGCAGCCTCTTCTCAGTTTGGGTAGCTAAATTGGTTGCTAGAGCCTTATCACCCTCGGGCATAAGAACAGAGTATGTGTATCTTGACCTATAAACAACACACCAGATCCCGCTACTTAATTATTTATAACTCGATGCTCTAAAAATGGTTGGACCATACCCAGGACCATTCAACTGAATTTATGTATGAGGTTTTAGGAACAGCAGTGAGAGTGTTCCTTACCACAACCATTTAGAAATCATATTACTCTTTTACTAATGCTTAAAACACACACACACACACACACACACATTTAATCTGATCCAGATCCAGTGGCTTTACATTTTGAAAAATTCACCAGTAGGGGAGTTGAATAGGAATTTACTGTTAACAGAAGTCACGTTAAGGAACAGTAGGCTGAGCCTGCACAGCTCCTACCCATAGCCTGCAGCGGCTAGCGCTGCACTATGTGAGCCCAAGACAAAGTGGTTAATGGCCCTGATAGGCTTTTCACAATAAATGAATTAACACAGGTTTACATTCTTCTCAGAGGCAAATTGGCATTCTCTGATATGGAACCATTAATATAAGTTATGAGACAAAGCATTCTAATTATATATCACGCCACATAAGGCTTTATAACTTGTACCAAGTCTGTCAATATCGAAGTCAATAAAAGTTGAGTGACTGTGAAATAAGATTCTGAACAATTAAGCTTAAAGCTAAAGTAATATGAAGAGTGAATGGAAGTTATAAATGCTTGTAAGATTATTATTTTAGTCCCATTTTTCTGGTTTGTATTATATAAAATAATTAAGTTTTCCTTTAAAAAAATCCATCATGATTATACTGGAAAAAATGTATTTGCCTTTTAGAAATAGTTTTTTTATCTTTATTATTTTATTTTATTTTTTCAGTGTTCCAATATTCATTGTTTATGCACCACACCCAGTGCTCCATGTAATACGTGCCCTCCTTAATACCCACCACCAGGCTCACCTAATCCTCTACTCCCCTCCCTTCCAAAACCCTCAGTTTGTTTCTCAGAGTCCATAGTCTCTCGTGGTTCATCTCCCCCTCCGATTTCCCCCAGTTCACTTCTCCTTTCCTTCTACTATTCTCCATATTATTCCTTATGCTCCACAAGTAAGTGAAACCATGTGATAATTAGATAAAATAGAAATTAGTCTTAATTTAGACAAAATAGAAGTAGTTTTAAATATGCTCTATTGACTTTTTCTAACTAGTTGAATTCTCAGATATACTTAAAGTAAATTAATTAACAATGTTTGTTTTAATACTAATGTTGGTAAAAGATACTATACAACAGAGATACATCTCTACAAGAAAAACATCTGAGATATGAGCAGAACAGAAAATCAGACAATCCTATTTTTAAAAAGAAATCCTTACTATAGTGACAGACTAATAAAACCACAAAGCATTTGCTGGAAAGGATCTTGAAGGTCATGTAGTTTAACTTCCTACCAGATGTATAAATCTCTCTTACGTCACCCAAATAGTCATGCAGCCTCTCCTTGAACATTGCCACTGACGTTGGATTTATAACCTTTCTACTCAGTTCATAAATTTTACCTTCTATCTGGTTTTAGGTTTTTTTATGTACATGTCAGATGATGTCTACTAGACTATAGTCTCCGTGAGGGCAGATTCAATATTTAAATCTCTAATACCCTGTTTATAACAAGTGCTTTCCCGTAATAAGGTTCTCAAATATATTCTTGAAGTGATCAGTTGAGGAGTTCCTACTTGGGGACATTCTGCTTATTAGAAAATTCCCCCTTAAATTGAGCTCTTCTGTTCTATCAGCTGGTTTCTTCTTTTAGAGACCCAGCACAAGGGTGGGGCTTCACCCTTACTGTGGACCTTAAAAGTGCTTGGCTCCTTGTTATTGTTTCCCTTATCCTCTACCACAATGGGGGAAAAAACTGATTTCAGTTCCTGTTCTTTTAAAATACTAGTGGTGTTTGGCAAGGTCTCAGGTTTGACTGAACCTAAATCAATCCCTTTATTCATCAAGACATCCTGAGTCTTTGGGTTTTTTTTTTTTTAATTGAAATTCAAGTCATTCATTCTTTATTCTTAAAATTACTTAATGATATCCTGCCCCAAGAGAGGAGTTTCTTTCTGGGTGGTGCCAAAAGTCACACCACCTGACGATGATAAACACTGAGTCAGCGTAGACGGCAAGAAATAATCATTATTTAGGATGGTTTTTATGGTCAAAGCATTACTGTGAGAGAGGAAGACAAATTTGTCAAATCCCGCCCCCCGCAAGATGAGCTTACTCAAGGATCTATGAATGTGCTCCTTAAAATTCAAAGCTTAGACCGCTTTAGAGCTGCAGAGGACCTTAGATCACAAAGTCCAAATTCCTCATTTTATAGACAAGGGGATTAAACTCAGGAAGTACCTATTGGCCTAGATCATAGCTACCTAGTGGCCATAACAGAAGTAGAGACCAAGACCCTTTATTTCTATGTATCCCTCTGTGTCCAGAGAGCTTTCTCACACAACTTTCTTCAGATGTCAAATTGAGTTGTCTTTTCTATATCACGTACTGTCATGTAAAGCTTAAATATAAAGTCTTCCGGAGGGGAATAAGTGCTTTGGTTAAAATGTGCTCTGTGATTTATCACATAAGAGGATTAAGGGTATATATTCAATAAACCTCAAATAGCTGTATGCCATTCTGTCTATAACAGCCCCAATACTGGGTCTCTTGTGAAAAGAGAGAACTCAACTGTCTTCAAGTTACCCCCAAGTCACCTTTTCCTCAGAAAATTTAAATTCATTAAGATGGCAACTAGACATTGTGGAAATATGGAAGCATAAATAACATTGAGCAATTTAATGAAGTAGTCAAGATTTAGCACAATTAAAGATAAATGACTATCAGTACCAAAGTTGAATTCTTAGAACTATTTGTTGTGGGAATATGTACATCTGTTGTATTAGGATACATCTACCTGTTTTAGCATATCAGAGAGAACAATACATAACAGTGATCCTTGGATTTCGGAGGATGGAAATCAGGTCTGCAATTGATTTTTTTTTTTTTAAGAGCCTGCCTGTACTAGAAAGCATGAAGAATGGAATGAATAAACTCATAGAGTTGCTTCCTTTCCAATAAGTTGTTGAAGGTTATAATAGAAATTTGGACCATGACAAGAATTCAATTTTTTTGATATGTATAGTAAAATCAAGATGAGTCCATTCAATATTTATTTAGATTACTTCTTTCCTTCCTTCCATCATTCTTTCACTCATCTATTTACTCAAGTATCTGTTCTAGAAGTACTGAGTGTTCACCAAGTGACAGGCCCCTTACCTGGTACTGAGGAGCACAAAGGTAACTATGAGGCATTGATTTCCTTAATTTCAAGGAGGGGTCAGGTGAGACAGTCCAACATGTCGCTAATTATAATGCAATGGCATCAGAATTAGAGATGTGTCTAAAGTATGGGGAGCCCAGAATCAATGATAATTTCCAATTTAAAGGTTGAGGATGATTTCACAGAGTAGATAATACCTGAGTTGGATCTGGATGAAAGATTATGATTTTACCCTGTAGAGGAGGGAAGGGAATAATGTTGCAGAAATAGCTCAGATGAAGGCACAGAGGCATAGGCACAGCAAGCTTGGGTTTGTTCTAATGCTGTAAGTAGTTCCGTTTGTTGGGCACTCAGAGTGAGGAGTGGTGGGAAAACCCAAGGAGGTGATGTGAGGAAGGCCGTGCATCACAATCTGGTGAGTTCAGACTTTATCTCATAGACAAAGCAGAAGAATAAAATGATCAGATTTGTGTTTTAGGAAAAAACTGCTCATCAGGTACTATAACAAGCATACAAATATGTATCTTTGGCCTTGAATTTAGTACATTGCAATGTAGCTCATTACAATTTAATCATGGGGGGTGAAAAAATAAATGAGGTTTTGGAGGAGGGTAGGGTGTTGGGTGAGCCTGGTGGTTGGTATTATGGAGGGCATGTATTGCATGGAGCACTGGGTATGGTACATAAACAATGAATCTTGGAACACTGAAAAAAATCAGATTAAATTAAATTTTTAAAAAGGTTATAAGAAGGATAAAAATATTTGTATTTTTTGCAATAACCAAGATATGGGAACAACCTAATATCCATCACAGGATAAATGAATAGAGAAATTGTGTCATACACACCTGTGCACACACACAATGGGATACTATTAAGCCATAAAAAAGAATGAAACCTTGCAATTTGCAACAACATGGATGGGCCATGGAGGCATTATGCTTAGTGAAATAAGTCAGAGAAAGACAAATACTTTATGATCTCTTTTATATGGGGAATCAAGAAAAAAAAGAAAAAATCAAGTTTGTGGTTATAGAGAACAGACTGATGGTTGCCAGAAGTAGAGGGTAGGGGATGGGAGAAATGGGTGAAAGGGGTCAAAGGTGAATAGACAAAAGAAAAAAAAAATTAAATGGAATGATAAAATTAAAAGTTATAAGAAGAATAAAAATAATACAAGTTAAGTGAGTATTCAGAAATGGGAAATCTTCTATGACTGAGGGGAATCGGGAGAAGTATTCAGGAAAGAGACCCTCATACTTGAACTGGGCCTCGAATTATAAGGAGAGTTTAGCATGCAGAGAAGGGTGGGGAAGGGCCATTGAGGGGAAGGAACCAGAGGGAACCAAAAACCTCAGCAAGTCCACAAGAGCAATGGGTATGAAGGTAAATTGAGGAGAGGACAAGGAGGTCCTTTATCCAAGTTAAATATTTGAGCTTCATTCAACAGAGACATTTGGGGAGAATGATCAGAGATATGGTTCAAGATGGTTGGTCTATACATAATGTCTAGGATACATGGCTGGGGAAAGAGGAGCAATATTTCAGGCAAAAGATGAAGTTCTGATCGTGACAGTGAGTCTCACAGGAAATAAAGAGACACCAAAGAATCAATATTCTTGAGGACCCTTGAGAGCTGCCGAGATGCTGTGGGTGTTTCCAGCTCATGATTCAAAGAATAGAAGCTCCTACAATAGGAGCATGGAAGGCCTGAGGAAGAGATCCACAGAGAGAAGAGTTTCTCAGAATTTGAATGGGATGACTTTATGATTTCCTTAAAACACCCAGCTAGAAAGGTCCAGAAGACAGCTGGTCTTGCCAACAGCTTCAGAAAGAAGATGGAGGGAAGTTTCTCACCTAGAGACAAAAGGTGAAGTCATAGGAGGGAAGGCTCTTGCCACAGGTGTAAATATGTAGGAATCTACAGTGTAAGGAAAGGGGAAGAATGTTGGGGAATGATTATTTTTGAAGAATAAGAAAAAAAAATTGAAAAACCCACCAGAACTGGAACCAGAGATTCCATAAAAGTAGGTAGGAAAACAGGTTATTTCAGGAACCTAGAATATGGGATGTGTGTTTCCAGAGCCAGGAAGAAGGAAATACAGCAGAGAGGACAGGGAGGACCCACCATTTGGGAGGCTACTGTGAGACAGCGCAAAGTTTAGAGGTTTTACTGCATTCAAATCCTAGTTCAATTTTCATAATTACCGTGGAGTTTACTTTTTTAACCTCTAACTTTCTTATCTGAATAGAAACTGGAATAAAATATCAACCTTGTAAAGTTCTTGTGGGAACAAAATGAGCTCATATTACTTAACTCATGCATCTCTAGGAAAGTGGGACAGGCACCCCTGATGGTTTAAAAATGACCGGAGAGAGGACGCTGGCTTGGGGTTTTGCGGTGCTTAGGAGGCGGGGCTGAGGCGAGGGCTCCCTCACGCATGCGCAGAGGATTCCCTGTTTGAGCTTCCCCCAAAACGGAGGACTCGGGCTCTCTTACCAGGTTAACAGACGTTGAGCAGAAAGGAAGCAGGTTAGAGAGAGGCTTGAAAGCTGTCAGCAGCCAAGCATCAAACAGCAGAGTCAGGCCCTTACAAAGTATTTCCCTGAATCTCCCTTAGCTGGGCCCCAAAAGTGCCCACAGCCACTCCAGCACCACCCATGCCTGGGGAAGGTAGATGGAAGGGGAGCCAGAGTAGAGAGAGAGTAGACAAATGGGGTCTAAATACTTAGCAAGGCGAGACAGCTGTGACTCCCCCTGCCAGGGCCCTGAGAGCACCTGTCCTACTCGCATGGAGCCCAGAAACGTGTGGTAAGTCCTTCACAGCTGAGCCTTTGAGTTGTTTTAAAATGTGCTCGGCCGGATTAACACTAATCTACTTAAGCTCCAGTTTTCCTTGTGATGGGAGGAAGCGTATGAGAGAACAGCCAAAGTTAGGAATGCTGCTGATCACAGGACGAGATGTCGAGATTGTCGCAGGAACACATTCAGCCCCTGCCGAAGCAAATCCTGGCTCCTTCCTCTGCGCTCTAACCTGCAAGTCCCCTTCCTCATCCCTGTCCTTGGGCACACTTGTTCCTCTTCCTGCCGTCCTCACTCAGCAGTCATCTCTCTCCTCACCATATCTCGCTACTTCATCACGCCTCCTAATGAGCCTGTTTTCCATGACTCTCTCTCTCCCCGAGGTTCGTTGCTATTGGGCCCACAGTTCCTTCCACAATTACACAAGCTGTCCACATACAGATTTCCCTGTTGTCACTAGGCACCCACGGAAGGACGACTTCCCGGTGGATGACCCTCCCTTCCAGTCCTGCCTTTCTCCTGGGCTGGTTTGGACAAGTAGCATTTGTTACATATCACCCTACCCAACGCAGGAGACTGGGTTGGACCCAAGAAGATAGTGATTGTTGTTACAGCTGCCATCCGCTCTGTGTGGATGCGTCGTGTAGGCCAAGTTCTTTATGCACGTGGGCTCACTCCATCTCCCAACAACACTCCAGCATCCCTTGAGAGTGGTAGTCATTCTACAATGTACGTCCAGCAAATCATCACATTGTACATTTTAAACATATACGGTTTTATTTGTCAATTGTACCTAAATAAAGCTAGGGGGAGGGAGGAAAGGAAGAAATGAATAGTTGGATAAAGAAGAAAAGGCAAACTTACTAATATTCAAAATAAAACTGTTACAGGTAAGCTCATGGGACTTATTTATTTAACCAATGCGCACAGGGAATCTGAGGCTCAGAGAGGTTAAATTGCCAGCAATAACACAGCTAAAGAGGTCTTGGCTGGCCATGAACCCAGATCCAGCTCTGAAGTCCAGGCTTCAAATCACCATGCTGCTCTCTTCCTTTGGTGAGAGTCCGCTTCTAGAATCTAGGCCTTTTCAAACTGTGTTGAAGCCTCATACATGAACTGCTAATATAAATCTTCCTATTCTCTCCTTCCCTTGCCTCTTTGACAGTGATATTTTTTTCTATATATTCCAGTTTCTTTCCTGAATGTGGAGAATTTTAATTTTAATTTTTCAAGTGTAATCTTAATACACATCCTAATATAGTACATTACTATTATGAAAAGTGTACTACTTGGAAACTTCAAGTAGCTTTCTAGAGTAACTTGTAATTATAATGAATTGTGTTGATGCAATGTATATTTTTACTGTGTATAATTTAACAAGTATGTGATGACTGTCTAATTACAGTCTATAGTTCACAAAGTAATAGTTTACTATATTTACTTGGTAGAGGTTATTCTTTCATATGAGGTGCTTGTCTTATGTCTGCCTACAAGAGGTGTATTACTACAAAGTGTGCATACAAATAAAGCCTTACTACAGAGATAGACCCCAGAAGCATCATCTGTTTTAGAAGCACATTTCTAAAATTTTTCAGAAAAATTACATTCCTTAAACCAATCAAGCTAAACAAATTCATTAAAGTATTTTTTGTCGTTTCAAATATCGTAAGAATTACTCTGATGATATTCATTAGAGAAAATCTGTTACTCAAGAATAGAGAAGGGAAAAAAAAGGAGTAGATCTTCAAAACACACTGAGGACCTTCCTGTACCATTGCATCCTTCCAGAGCTAAGTCAAAGAATAGACATGGTAAGAAAGGGAACCCTATTGGCTCTACCTTCAGACTGTATCCTGAGTTGATCCACTTCCCACCACCTCTCTTGGCACCCTCTTGGTCCAAACCGTCATCATCTGTCACATGGATTCCTGAAATAGCCTCCTAGCTGGGAGGTTGGCCCCACTCCCAAAGTGCAATATGGCCCCCAGCCTCACCTGCCCACCCACGCCCCCATGCTGTGACCTGTGTGTTTATGCAGCTGTGTCTCCCTTTGTGCCAGCCCCAGTCCTGACACCCTCTCCACACAGGCCCTCTGGGACGGGGAGCTCAGTGCAATAACCCCATCCCCAGGCCCCACCCAGGAGGACCCTCCTCCCACCAGCTCCCCAAAACCCCCACCAGCACCTCTAGAGAGTTTACTACAAAAATAGAAAGAACAGAAAAGAGGGGGGAAAAGTGCTTCTACCTTTGCCCTACTTCATTGTCTTGGCAGGAGAGCAGCCAGAAAGACCCTGTTCCCAACATAGACCAGGTGTCCTCTGTTCAGAGCCCTCCAGTGATTTCCATTTTCCTGAGAGGAAGAGCTGAAGTTGTTTCAATGACCAAGAAAGCCTTACCCACTCAGGCCCCTAAGTGTCTCTGTGACTTCATCCCCTACTCCTCTTCCTCTGCTCCTGCCATACTGATCTTTCTGCTCTTCCTCAAAGACAGAAGAGACCACCTGTCCCTCTGGAGAGTCACATAGTTACCTCCCTCACCTCCACCAGTAGTCTTTGCCCAAACATCACCTTCTCAGTGAGACCTCCCTGGACCATTCACACTTAATAGCAGCTCTCTTCTCTAACCAAATCCCAGATTGCCCAATCTGCTTTACTCTGCTTTCTTCCCCCCTCCGCCATAGTACTTAAACCACCTTTCCCCATACTCTACAATTTACTTGTTTATTGTGTTTATTGGCTGCCTTCCCCACTGTCCTATTCCAGAGGGCAGGGTCTTTATTGGCTTTTATTCATGGATGTATCACTGGAAACTCAAATTGTGCCGGGCATGTAGTAGTCACTCAAGTATTTGGTTTGCTGAGATTACTTGGGTATTTGTCTTCGTACTTCACTCTTGCTTTGCTTCACCAAAACAGCCATGATGAAATCCTTGGCCTCCTTGAAATCTTGGATAGTTTAAAATGCCATGCATTAAAAAAGAGCCTAAAAGGTGATTTTTTTAAATTACAGCCATATTCTTCAGGGTTCTGACATTAATATTGAAATATTCATCATGACATCTTTAAAGGCTCTCTGCCGAACTAAATCCTAAAAATAATTTATCATGTCAGGGACAAAATTAATTAAATCATTCTCTATTCTTGAATCAAGAACTCAACTGATTTGCTGTTTTTCCTCATTTTGGTGTGCTGACACATACAAGTGGAGCTTTGATTTCATGAAGAACTCTTAAGAGCTATTGTTAACTGCTCTATGCAACATTTTTTCAGGCAGAACGGCCATGATTTCAGCAAGCAGCTATGGGGTCACCAATATCTGAGGATCGTTAAATATAATTGTTGTTGTTTCTTTTCTTTTCTTTTCTTTTTAGATTTTGTTTATTTGACAGACAGAGATCACAAGCAGGCAGAGAGGCAGGCAGAGAGAAAGGGGGAAGAAGGCTCCCTGCTGAGTAGAGAGCCCAATGCGGGGCTCGATCCCAGGACCCTGGGATCACGACTCGAACCGAAGGCAGAGGCTTTAACCTGCTGAGCCTCCCAGGTGCCCCTATAATTGTTAAAGTGTAATGAGTCTTCCACTCTTGGAATCATATTCTCTCTAGAGTAAGAATTTCCTCAAATGATGTGAGATCAATGAAAATTAATGCTCTTTTTTTCCCTATCAACAAATACCATATCATAATATAACAAGATTTGTATGGAAGGGCTGACTGCTCCATAAATACTTGAACATCTTAATGTTATGCTGAGAGGAAAAAATTTAAGAAAAAGCAAGATATACTTTGAGCCAACATCTATGAGGATTTAAAAATGGAGAAACTGACTGAGGGTATCTGTGAACTCAATCACTTGAAGTGAATGTAGCCACCAGCAAGGCAGGTTTGCATGACATTAAATGTCATTATGAAGCCTGTGCACCATGACATCAGGGTGTATTTAGCTATATGGGGACATAAATTTGTTCTCATAACCATTAACCTAGTGGAAAAATAACTAATAAAATTAACTCTTAATATAGTACAATTTACCAAGTGCTATTCATATAATAAGGAATTCAATCACCCAAGTGACCCTATGAGGTAGGAACCGTGATGATCCCCATTTTACAAGTGAGGAAAGGTGCTGCTGAGGCCTACTAGCCCGAGATTACCTCAAATAAGTAGCAGAGCCAGAATTTGGGCAACCCAGATGATTGGGCTCTAGATGATAATGCTACATTTTATTGCCCCATTATAATGGGCAGATTAGCCATTACTGGCTACGTTCATTATTCAATTCATAATATTTTACGAGGGTCTATTTGTAGTAAACCAATGTTTGCCCTCAGAAATGGGTTAGGGAAAGAATACTCACAAAGTGCATAATCCTAACTTGGAAAAATTGTGCCTTTTAAATGTTATCTACCGTCCCAAAGCCTTAAAATAACTTTCAAGAGTGACTCAGTTTGTGCTTAAGCAAAATATTGCTAATGATGAAACAGCAAAACCTCAGAAGTTTTAATTACCAATCACCTAATGGAAGGCACACCCTGCTAATTAAATCTCTTAACGTGGAGCTAGGAACGTAGGCTCTGGCACATTTCTCTGCAGGACACAGGGATTAAAGGTGGTGGGAGCTCCATGAGCTTCTGGACCCAGAACTTAAATGTGGAGAGGTATCACTTGGAAGAACATTGCTTAATATTTTATAGTGAAGTGACTTTATCAGTAAAAACCTTCAAGAAGAGTTGATGTGATTCTTAAAATCAACTTAGATGCTCACATTTTGGATTGCTGCACACTTACTCTTCGGCACATCAACAGGTAAGACTCATAACTTATTAGTTTCTTGAAAATAGGGGGTAGCATCACATCCAAAATGTGACTGACATGGGCTTTGAAATACCGGCTTTCTTTATATTTTGATTTGCTTGTCATAAAAGTATCTAAGGGAAATGCATCAACTTAGTAATACTAAGTCTGATGAGTATGTAAGCATCTATTTCCAATAAGATAAAAGTTGCTGGTTGGTCTTCTACTGGGCTCCCAGCTCTGCACTTACCAGCCTTATGGACTTAGTCAAGTAACTTACCTGTTAAAATCGTAATTTCTTCACTTCTAAGATAGGTATAGAGCAGTAAATGAAAAATAATTCATATTTTTTCAATACCTAGTTCACTGTAGATGCTGAATGAATGAATGAATGAATGAATGAATGCATAATTAATGCTGATTAGAACTTCCAGGTTGATTCTTTTGAATTTGGATCATGATTTTGGGACGGGCTTTCGGTCTGTGAACATTTCTTACACACTAACTCCACACATATCTTGTGCTCTTTCCGTCCTTACGCATCTCCTATGTACTAGTTGGTTTTTCTGTTTTTACTTCCTTTTACTTTGTTTTGGTTTTTTGTTTGTTTGTTTGTTTTTATCTCCTGAAGCACAACAAAAGTTAGCTGATATGTTTTAACCAAAATAGAATCAAAGAATTTCAATGTTTTCCGTCCCTGCCCTCTAGCTCTTTACTATGGGATAAAAGTGGATGGAGCTATTGTTTGTTGTAGGATATTCCAAGAAGGGGCAGGAAACAGGCCTGACTTGAATGTTGGGAGCAGTTAGACGGATGAGCTCCAAAGCAAAATTGAGCGAGAGAAGTCTACCCTGGTCTCTTTTCTTTTATCTGCCACCTTCTTTTCTCAGGTGGTGTCTCCTCCTTCCAGAGTTCAGAGCCTCTTTGCCATCTGTACGCACAGCCCACTCCTCAAAACCCACTCCAAACAAGGATGCTAATCTGTTTTATTTCAACCAACAAATACAATCATCTGCTGTGTGCCGGGCACTGAGTTCAGCTCCGATGCGCAGCGGTGATTGACAAGGCTTCCCTACGTCAGAAACGTTTGCTCCTCAGTAGGGAGTGATTTCTGTTTGAAGGCTTGTCGAATTAAACACAAATTGTAAAATGGCAGCTACCAGAGAACTGAACCCAAATGGACTCTGTTACAAATTAAATAGATGCCAATATAGGTAGTAATACAGATGCGATGGAGAGTCAAATTTTTAATTATGGCATCTCTGTAATGAATGTATATGTGCCATGGAAATGAATAAATATATATGTGTATATATACACACACAATGTATATATTAAATAATCTAAGTTTCATATAATTACCTATTTTTTAAAATTTGTTTGGCAGCTAACTCTCTTCTCAGTTCCCTCCTTACTTTGTTTAAATCCCATGGTCCATCATGATCACTTCTTATCATGCACATTGGACTTCTCTCTGTTAACTCTTGATTCACTTGCTTAACCACAACCCTGGTTAAATCCAACACTTCATCTGCTTTGTGCAGCTGAATGTGCCCAGAGAAAACCACATAGCCTGCTGCTTGTCTTGCTGCGAATTTTTGGGTACCACAGAAACAGACCCTAAAGCTGCCGGGCCATCTTACTCCTCTTCCCTCGTCCATTCATTTGCCTGGGCTCCTGGGTTGTTGCATTCTTCTCCCCTCCACTCAAACCTCCAACACTTCTCTGCTCACCCCCACTCGGCTGATGGCCTGGATTCCTATTTCAGCAAGAAAATGGAAACAAAGAGGCCTTCCTGGAGCTCCCAGTACCACATCTGTCCAGCTACCTGGGTGCACCTGCCCATACATTCTCCTCTTCTCTCTCTCACACAAGAGATAAGCTGTTTTGCTCCAACAAAGGCCAGCCCTTCCCCTATGTATGGTTTAGAGTCTGTCTCCTCTCATGTGCTCAAGGATTCTACTCAGCAGTACTCTCTTCTACTTCTCCTGCCTCACCAGTGTTCTTCCTCTCTTCTGGGACATTCCCAGCAGGACACAAACTGGTGTTGTTTCACCCATCTTTAAAACTCCCACTTCTGAGGTGTGTACATAGGGTTTCTTATTTCTCCTCCCCTTATTTCTTGAACTCACTCCAGTCAGGCTCTCACCCCAGAAACCACACTTGTCGTGGTCACCAGTCACTCCTGTGGTGACAAGCCCATGGTGAATTCTGCATCCTTATCTGTTTCGACCTGGCAGTATTTGGTATTTTTGATTGCCCCCTCCCCTAGCGGCAGGGTGTTTGTTTTTTTTTTTAAGTTGGCTTCTAGAATGCCATGCTCTTCCAGATTTCCTCTACTTCTTCAATGAATTCTTGGCAGTCTTGTTTGCTCTTCGCCTCTCATCTTCCTGATGTTTTAATGATGGAGTGTCCTAGGATACCATCCTTAGATAATCCCTCTTCTTCACCACTCCCTTGGTGATCTTATCCATATTCATGACGTCAAATACCAACTTTATGTTTAAGCCTTCCAAGTTCCTGTCTCCAGCTGAACTTCTCCTGGGAAGTCCCATCTCACAACCAGCTGTTTCTGTGACATCTCACATAAAAGCTACATATCCAGAGCTGAGCTCTTGATTCACTCTCAAATCTGTCCCTTCTAGAGTTTCCCCAACCCAACTAATGGCAACTCCAGTCTTTCAGGAGCTTCATCTGAAAACCTCAACATCATCCTCAACTTTTCTATCACACCTCCCTGCTAATTAATCAGTAAATTCCTTTGAATCCTCCTTCACAGTTTATCCAGAACCTGACCACTTCTCACCACCCTGCTATCACCGTAACCTTTTGGACACCATTGTCTCTTGTCTAGTTGACTACAATAGCCTCCCAGCTGGTCTCCCTGCTTCTCCCCTTCTCCTGCTTCAATCAGTTCTCAAAACAAAAGCCAGACTCAGCCAGTCTGCATCACTTTTCTGCTCAAGGCCCTCCAATGGCTCTCCGCCTCACCTCGGAGGAAACACCAACGTCCTTCCAATGATCTGCCAAGCACTGCATGCTGTAGTCCTCTGTAACCTCTCTAAACACCATCCCCTGCTACTTGTCTACCATCCCTCATTCAACCCTCTGGGATAACATGTGTTCCAGCACGCCAATTATATTTTATTTTAGGAAGAGACTATGGTAAGTACACGGTAAAATACAAAACCTCAAGAGGAATTCAGGGGCAGCAACCTGTAAACAGCCACGCAGATATTTTTGTAGTAAAATCTATGAATTCTCCTATTAAGTGGGATAATGACTCTACATACACACACACACACACACACACACACACACACACACAAACACACAGCCTTAGGTCAGTTTTTGTTGCCAAATGAGTCTGCTGCAAATTGAAAAACAAGTGAAAAAGTCAACACCCTACTTCTTTTCCCCAGAGATTTTTAGATTTTGAAACTGCAGAATCAGGTGTTGTGGACCTGCCTCTCTGTCACACTAGGCACGCTCCTTCCCCTCCCTTCCCTCTGCCTAGAATGCTGCCCTCCACCAGAAATCCCCAGTTTGCTCCTCACCCCCTTCCACTATGGGTTCAAATGCCTCCATTTTAGGGGCACCTGGGTGGTTCAGTTGTTAAGCATCTGACTCTTGATCTCAGCTCAGGTCTGGAGCTGAGGGTCATAAGTTCAAGCCCCATGTTGAGCTCCACACTGGGCGTGGAGCCTATTTAAGAAAAAAAAATGCCACCTACTTTGGTTAGATCTTCTCTGGCCACCCTATTTAAATAGAAATCCCTCCTCACCTAAATATACATGCACTTTCAGTTAATTTATGTGTTCTTTTTTTTTTTACTTATTTATGTGTTCTTATTCATTGACCCCACAACCCCACTAGACTACTCCGTGAAGACTAGGATTATTTCTCCCACTCTTGAATCCCCAGTGCTGAGAACAGAATCAGGTGCATAATAGACACTCAAATAAATATTTCTTGAATAAATTAATGAATCTATTTTCAAGATTTTTTTTGTCATTGGAAAAGGCTGCTCACAGTAAGATAGAGAAATGACTCATTTAGAAAGTGGAAATTAAGAAAATATGAACTGATATGCCAACTTTATATGATTTCTTAACCAATTAAACCTAGCTTCATGTATTATACTATATTTCAAATGCTCTTTTAAAGAACTTTTAGGTCAAAAAGGAAATAAAGCACTTCAATTGCAGAATATATAAAAATGTAATGACTCAAGAACTGAAGAAATTAGAAAAAGAACAAGTAATATTGAAGGAAGAATTTCATTAATTAAAATAAACATAGAGATTACACATTAGAAAAACAGGAGAAAGGCAATATAATTGATAAATATGTGTGGTGGTTGCTTAATAAAACTTAAGAAATAGAAAACCATGCTGACAGATTTAAATAAACAAAGGGAAATAACCACAGGTGTGGAAGAAATTAAAATGATTATACTCTGTATAAATTCAGGCCAAGAGAAATGAAATTCTAGATGAAAATCTTACTCTTGGGGCACCTGTGTGGCTCAGTGGGTTAAAGCCTCTGCCTTCCGCTTAGTTCATGATCCCAGGATCCTGGGATCAGCCCGCAGGTCATTGTCATCAGGCTCTCTGCTCAGCAGGGAGCCTGCTTCCTCCTCTCTCTGCCTACTTGTGATCTGTCTGTCAAATAAATAAATAAAATCTTTAAAAAAAAATCTTACTCTTTACACCAAAATAAATCTCAGATCGGTGAACATTTAAAGTAAAACATTGAAACAAGAAATGTATAAAAGAAAACAGAGTGGAATTGTAAATTAACTTGAAGTAAGGAATACTTTTCTAAATAAGATGAAATCCCAAAACCGTAAAGGAGAAGATTAATCATTTTTTTGAATAAAATGTGAAACTTCTATAAAAATAAAAATATAAACAGCAAACTAGAATATCTTTTCTCAATATCTGACTGGAAAGCAGCAAATCGCATTTGAAGAGTTTTTACAAATAAATAAAAAAAAGCAAACTTTAGAAAAACGTGCATAGAACACAAAGATCTCACCCACAGATGTGCAAAGGGGCAGAAATGCACAAGATATTCAAGTGTGTGGGTAATTCAAGAAATGCACATTTAAATGACAAAAGGCTTTTCCTTCTGGTGGCACCTATAAAAATGTAAACCTGGTACTCTTCCATGGCAGACTATATTATTGTCCCCCATTATTTATTCCCTGTCCCCGGAAGAGGACTCTGCAGCCTCAGCCCCACCTTTGGCCACAGGATGTGCAAAGACAGTCCAAGTCTCAATGCCTGTGTGAAGAGCCTTTACCCCCTTTCTCTCTGCCCCAAGAGCAACATGTTCTGAACAAGGGTCTCTTTAGCTTAGATCCTGGAATGAAGAGGACCGGTAAATCAGAGCCACAGTGAACCTAAAACTATTGCAGCCAAAATGTAACATAAATGAGAAATAAACCCTAATTTTGGTAAGACAAGGAGATTTGGAGGCTCTTGCTTACCACAGGTTAAAGCTAATTAATTAATGTACCTCCCCATTCTACTTAGTGATAGAATGAGCTGCTTGATGGTCCATATTTTATCACTTAACAGCAGTGACTCATTGGGCAAGAGTGATTGCTTTTTCTAAGTATCCACTTCCTCACCTATGTGACACATAGGGCTCAGTCTGTTTTTGCTGTTTTAATTATTATTAGTAAGACAAAGAAGCCACACTGAACATAATTTGGAGAAGTAGTACTCTTTTTTTTTCTGTTGTAACATTTTATTATTAAAGTAATCATTATTAATCATTGAAAATTTAAGACCATAGATAAGGGTATAGAAAATAAAAACTATGAGTTCTCACCACTGTTAATATTTTGATGCACTTCCTTTAAATTTTATTTTTCCCCATGCATTTTATTTATTTTTTTAAAGATTTTATTTATTTATTTGACAGACAGAGATCACAAGTAGGCAGAGAGGCTGGCAGAGAGAGAAAGGAGGAAGCAGGCTCTCCGAGGAGCAGAAAGCCCAATGTGGGGCTCGATCCCAGGACCCGGGGATCACCTGAGCCGAAGGCAGAGGCTTTAACCCACGGAGCCACGCAGGCGCCCCTCCCCATGCATTTTATTTTATTTTTAAAGATTTTTATTTATTTGACAGATAGAGATTACAAGTAGGCAGAGAGGCAGGCAGAGAGAGAGAGGGGGAAAGCAAGCTCCCCGCCAAGCAGAGAGCCCGATGCAGGGCTCGATCCCAGGACCCCGGGACCATGACCTGAGCCGAAGGCAGAGGCCTTAACTCACTGAGCCACCCAGGCGCCCCTCCCCATGCATTTTAAATAAAACCATACATAGTTCTTCTACCTACCTGCCTTTTCCCCCCAACCCTGTATCATTCTCACTTTCATTATAAACTGCATTACAGATCTCTGTAAACATTTTCAATGGTTGCATATCTTTAAGGCTACCATTTCAAAACCATATTCTTTGTTTTATATTGGCCATTTAAGTTATTGGCCCAATACCAACTTACTGATTTTATAGAAAACATGTTATTTTTTTAAAAAGATTTTATTTATTTGACAGAGATCACAAGTAGGCAGAGAAGCAGACAGAGAGAGAGGAGGAAGTAGGCTCCCTGCTGAGCAGAGAGCCCAATGATGATGATGATGATGATGATGATGATGATGATGACGACGCTCAGGGCTGATCCCAGGACCCTGGGATCATGAACTGAGCTGAAGGCAGAGGCTTTAACCCACTGAGCCACCCAGGTGCCACCGAAAACATGTTATTTTAAAAGAACTATTAATCTTTCAATTCTTTTTTCGAAATGGCTTTAGTACCTTATGATGTTGACCAGTCTCCATCACATGTAGTTCCTTCTAACTTTATGCTCTTTCAATGGGCATTTCCTTATGAAAAAGGACATGGTGACCAATAGCTGTAGTAAGTTACAAACATTGAAAATGTACATTATTTACGACAACCTTCATTTCAAAATCCAAACTCACTTCCATAGACTGAATGATGTAATTAAGAATTTGTGTGTTGGGGAGGGGGGAGCCATATAACCCAAAAAAAACAAAGGCAGCTGGACATTCTAGGAAAAAACCAGAAGGTTCTATTAGAAATGCATGATCTAGGGGCATTGGGGTGGCTAAGCCATCTGACTCTTGATTTCAGCTCAGGTCATGATCTTAGAGTCCTGAGATGGAGCCCTGAGTCAGGTTTATGCTCAGCACAGGGACTGCTTGAGATTCTCTCTCTTCTCCTGCCCCTCCCCACCATGCTCTCTCTCTCAAATACATGTATCTTAATAAAAAAAATAAAATACACAATCCAAATGTAAACTCATTGGTCCCAATCAGAACTGGATGTCTGTGTGCTTCAACAGAAAAAAAAAACAGAATAGATTCCAGGCAGGAGAAATGTTGATTGAGGAGCTCTATTGTATGTGGATATGTGGGTATGTGGAAGAGGGATATGTGGAAGAGGGTACATGTTTACTCTTGCATCAAGAGAAAACAAAGGCAACCAGAGAATCCAGGAAGATGAGATGGCACAAGAAAAGCATAATCCAAATATGGAGGAAACTAAAATGACACTGATGTTGAGCAATTCGTGTCTATGAAAAGATCATTCATTTGAATCTTCTCCTCTGAAGGGAATGGGTAACTGAATAATGAGGTGCAGACAAGGAAATGTAATTATAGCATGCTAACTGGCTCTGAAAGGAAAAATATTTATCTAGTCATAATAATATGTTTGTTTATTGATATTCAATTTTTTGGAGCCAGCCTACAGATAAAACACAAATGACTTAATTATGATTATAGAGCAAAGTCTGAATGTTATCAGCTTTGATGGTATGAAAGTCAAAATGTGGCTGGCAGCCTTTGGAAGATGGAAGGGAAGAAAACAGGCAACATGGCTTAAACCTTGTCTTGCAAAGGTAGGGAGTCAGGTTATGAGGAATAGGAGGTATGGATCAAAAAAGAAAAGATTACTGGGGCACATGGGGTGGCTCACTCGGTTAAGCATCTGACTCTTGATTTTGGCTCAGGTCATGATCTCAGGGTCATGAGATTGAGCCCAACGGTCTGCTTAAGATTTTCTCTCTCCCTCTCCCTCTACCCCTCCAGCCCCCATGTTCTCTCTCTCTCTCAAAAAGAAAAAAAAAAAAGAAGATGGTGATGATGATGATTACTATTTAAGTTTATAGTGGAAGCCAGAGTGCCTGGGTGGCTCAGTGGGTTAAGCCGCTGCCTTTGGCTTGGGTCATGATCCCAGGGTCCTGGGATCGAGTCCCGCATCGGGCTCTCTGCTCAGCCGGGAGCCTGCTTCTTCCCCGCCCCTCTCTTTGCCTACTTGTGATCTCTGTCTGTCAAAAGTTTATAGTGGAAGCCATTAGATGAGCTAAAAACAATGTTACTGACCGTAGAGGAGGAGGACTTAAGACAATGGAGAGAATTGTCCTGTAGGAGCTCTTGCCCCCCAGCTTTATGTTAGCCCTTGCCTGGCCAGCACTGGGATGCTCAACCACCATTCCCCCTGTTCAGCCACTCCCAGAGAAGCACTATAAGCAGGGACACTAGAGGGACACTGAGGCTCAGGCTCCAGGATGAAAAAAGGAGGTGCTCCTTCCTGTTGGCTCCCGGTTCCTGTCAGTGTTTTTCCAGCAATGACTTGTCACCTCTGCATGAACAATTGTCCAGTAGTAGCCAATGGCTCTGGTTTGCAGCTGTTCTAAAACCCCTGGTGCCCACTCAAAGATGCCAGCACTAGCTGGTTAGCTCCCCTTGTCAGGGACCGAAACCCAGTTCTGGAGACAGCACCCTCGCCCGGGTCTAGCAGCCCTTCCTCCAAGTTTCCTCATTTGAATAAACAAACCTCTCCTGTGTCCCCCACCAGCTCCCTGCCAGTAGCTGCTCCCTGCAGTTGTCACCTGGGAGCTGCTATCTGGTCCCCTTTTTGCCTTTGGTTCACCAATATCTGATTGATGGTGATTCATTGTATTAAACTCTCACAGTTAAAATAAGCAGTGTGGTTTGCTTCTTAACCTGATCCTGGCTGATCCCAAGAACAGGTGGGTTAAATCCTCATTTATTACTGCAGCAAGTTAATAGATCATGTGTGACTAAAGTTAATATATCAAAACTTAGCAGAGTAAGTGTGTTCTCTAGAGAGATGGGGTTGACCACCAGAATAACTGTCACCTCTGGGGACAGGGCTGGGTTTGGGGGTGCGAAGGGGATGTGCTCACCTGTACAATTTCTTTTTAAAACTTTAATTCCGTGTCTTCTCTCTTTATATTTATTGTGGAACCTCATTGGTAGGGAATGGAGAAAATGCAGTATCTCCTAAAACTTTAAAGTAAAATCTGGTGGACTTGGAAGTCAAAGTCTGATTCACCATAAATGGAAGAAAACCCTCAAATTCAAGTCTTCGAACAGCTCTAGTCACTAGCAACAAATAATCATAAAATGAACAAATGAAAACCGATGTAATAAGTAATAAATTAAATACATAATAAATTGAACAAATAATAGCAATTGTAATTGAATAAATTAAAGTATTCCTCCATTAAACAACAGGAAATGAAGTTGTTTTCGACTATTAAATGAAAAAGAAAGGCCCTGTTGAAAAGACAAATGAAAGTCAGTGGATGGCAGAAATATTAAGACTCAGTTTCCCAAAAGCTTCTCATTGTAGAGATGAGTGAGGTGAGCTCCAAATAGAAGAGACTTGGTTACAACTGAATGAAACTCTGCTGTCACTGTGCTCTCAGGAGACCTATGCTGGACTCCTACTGCATGTCAGGTATAGTGTTAAGCTCTGGGGGCTCCAAAGTCCCTTTCAGCAAAAACTTTCACTCTCATAAGAAAAGGCAGGAATTCAGGGACTCACTCAATATCCCTCTTATGTGCAGGCCCATTCACAAGGGCTACCCTGGGTAATAGTTCATTTAACCTTCCTATCAAGGCTGTAATGTAAGTGGGATTAACTCTACTTTGCAGAAGAGGAAACCAAGACTCATAAAAGAAAAAAAGAATTGTCCAAAGCCAGGAATGTCTGATTCCAAAGCCCCTGTGCTCTCCTCTGCAGCACTGTGATCTACAAAGTCATACTCATTAGTAAGGAGGAGGGTGGTTGAGGAAGGGGAGTGGAGAGCATTCTTTTTTTTAAGATTTTATTTATTATTTGACAGAGAAATCACAAGGAGGCAGAGAGGCAGGCAGAAGGGGAGAGGGAAGCAGGTTCCCTGCTGAGCAGAGAGCCCAATTGGGGGGCTGGACCTCAGGACTCTGAGATCATGACCTGAGCTGAAGGCAGAGGCTTACCCCACTGAGCCACCCAGGCGCCCTGAGAGCATTCTTTAAAGAGAGTCTCCCTGAGCCGGATTTGCTTGACTTAAAGACCTATTTCAATGAACCGATGTGGTGGGAAACCAAGCCTATCTCTGGGCCAAATAATACTCACATTCCATCTTTTCACTGTAGGAAAAGAAGTTTGCTATGAAAGGGTGGGGTGCTTTAAAGACGGTTTACCATGGACTGGGACTTTGTCAAGACAGTTGGCAGGTTTGCCCTGGTCTCCGGAGGAGATAAACACTCGCTTTCTGCTCTACACTAGACATAATCCCGAAGTGTATCAGGTAAGCTAACTTGCTGCCTTCACACATAGGTTATTCTACAACAGAACATGTAGCTATAGATACAGAAGGCCTAGGTTCAATAACTTACTCTGGCACAAACTACTGATTTAAAGGCCAATATTTCTTTTTAGTATTATGAGCCAGATTTTCTTGTCATATTATTTGTTCCTAGTACTTAAACATAAAGATTGCTCTGCATCTGTTGTTTCATATGAAATGAATTTGATACTTCATTCTATTAATATCTTAACTGAGAACTTTCCACAAGAAATAAGCAACAGTATCTATTATGTTTCAAATTGATTAAATAAGACAGTATCCTAAGTTTATTATATTAGAGAAAATGGGGTATGTAAACAATTAACTTCTGTTGCAGCACAAATTATAATCTGTTACGTAAGATGCAAAAAAAAAAGAATCTGGGAGCGTGTTGAGGAAAGGCTTACCGTCCCCTTGGGGGTGGGTCAGGAACCAGGAAAGGCTTTGAGGAAGATACCTGTTTGAGGTGTGTCCCGCAGAGTGGGCAGGGTTTGTGTAAGCAGAGACACACAGGGAAGTGACAAATGAAGTGGTGTGGACGAATACATACAGGAGAGAGCCTGCAGAGTATGTCTGATGAATACAACATGTCGAGTTGGATGGAGGACTGAGAGGAAGTGCTCAAGTACGGAGTTAGTTAGAAAAGTAGTTTAGAGACAAATTCTAGAACTTCTTCTTGGGGACTCTGGATTTTATTCTGTGAGCCATGAGGCCCCAGTGGGAGTTTTTAATGAGACTATAGGTTTTTTACCCTGGCTGCAGTGAACCACCTTGGACCGGAGCCGGGAGAGCCTGCAGGTGATTGCCAGACAGGGTGGTACCGAGCCACCCAACACGCTAGTCATGAGCTACATGGCTATTAAAACTAAGTAAAATTAAAAATTCCATTTTTCAGCTGCACCAACCACATATCACATGCTCAATAGCCCTCTGTGGCTAGTGGCTACCATTTTGGACCATGCAAATATAGGCTATTTCCACTATCACAGAAAGTTCTATTTGAGAGTGCTAGAAAACCAGACTTAGGGACCTTGCCTGAGCCAGAGCAAGAGCACGAGTATGAGAATAGAAGACCGACATGATAAACATCATAAACTGAGATCTTACACATGAGTCACAGGGAGAATAATGATCCTCTTGTCAAGAAAACTTGAATGGGGATGCTGGAGAATGTGTTACATTTTGGACCAGTGAGGTTTGGGCCGGCTATCGGATATTTGCATCTTATAGCTCAGTGGGCAGTCTAGAGCTAGAAAAAGAGATGCCAAAGTCTCTTACCCTGAGGTGAGAGTTGAAACCCAAAGAGTGATGTGATCTTAGGGGCATAGAAAAAAAACATGATACTAGACCTAAGTGGATCAAAGGCCAGAGAATAAGCACTCCACAGTGCAAGATAATTTCCCGTCTCTACCTGCCCCTGTATCACCCTGAGCCTCACTTTCCATCAGACCCAGCCGAGACAGCACACCAACAGAATCTGATGTGTTGCTCTCAACTGACCAGACACACACATACGCAAGGACACATGTCTCTTCACTGAAATCCGCCCTTTGCTCTGTCGATGACAGCTCTATCCAAAACAAAGAGGAAAAGCCCTTATTTGGGGTACAGAGAAATTTACAAAGAAAGTGTACTCAAAAGTGTGATTTCCATAACTGTCAAAAAGCCAAGGGGAGAATGTTCTGCAGCTTTAAGAAGAAATGGCGTTGTGGTAGATGCCACAACATGGATGAACCTTCAAAACATTTTACAAACTTAAATAAGCAAAGACACAAAAGGACAAGCATTGTCCGCTCCATGAAATTTCCATTATATGAAACCCTTAGAATAGTCGATTTATAGAGATGGAAAATTAGGATAATAGTTACCAGGGACTGGGGGAGGGGACATTGGGGAGTTACTATTTCAGGGTACAGGATTTCAGTTTGGGATGATAAAAAATTCCTTGAGAGGGACAGTGCTGATAGTTACACAACAATGCCTGTGACTTCATGTTACTAAACTGTATACTTCAAAATGGTTAAGATGGTAATTTTTGAGTTATATCTATTTTGCCACCATTTTTCTAATGTGAAGGGAATCTGTTGAATATAAAATTTGGAGCACCTTTGCTCTCTGGTTAGGAGGTTAGGGTACATGTGTGTATTCAGGACTAACTGAACGCCTGGTCTTGTCCCTCAGTCCTCATAGGACTCATTGGTCCTTAGTCCGTCTACATAGTGGCCATGCACTTGAACTTCCGCAGAGCACAGGCACCAAAACAGGTGATAAAGGTCAGTCTTTGGGAGAGTGTGGACCCTAAAGGCAATGAAGAGACTGTCAGACACTGAGTACTCTCCTAATAAAAGGACCATAAAGGCAGCATTCCTCATGTCTTTTCCACTCCCTTCCATTTGGAAAAAGCCCTGTGACAAACCAGATCTGTACATGAAGTTTGCAATGGATGGAAGCCTGAGGGTTTGGTGTTCAAGTGTTTTACACCAACAGTGAGGGTACAGGTTGGGTCAAGGTATAATACTAAAAACCTCGATGGCCCCAGGGTTGGCCCATATGCTACACTGTGCAAATCTGACTTGGTGTATGAGAAAGCAGAAGTTAACTGTGCAATGGTTTAATGTCCTCTTTTCCCAGAGGGAGGGCTTGTTAAAGCTAACCGTGGTGCAAATAACCTGGACTCTTCGGAGAGTCACAGGTCTTCACAGCTACGATTCTACAAGAATGAATCCCATCTGCCATCCCCCACAGTGGCTCATGCAGTTAGTCACTAGTGGTGATGCACATTTTGCAAAATTATGGTAGTTTCTGGGCCTGCAGCTTTTCTCAAGGCTGGGACACACCTAACTGTGACTACTTTTGAGTGACTACAGATGAGGTCACTGAGAGAGTAGCCGTCCTCTGTGGAGTGGGTTGATGTTAGGTTCTGTGATTCTTCAGAGATAAGAATGTTAAAAGTAAAGGCCTGAGCACCCAACTAAACATTGAAACTTTACCTAGCCCTTTCTTGGGACATCCCCTTCTGTCTTGACATCCTTTTATGGCTCTGTCCCTGTGGCAGCAGAAGCCGAGGTGTCCTCTTTGAGCTGATTCCATGGTGTTGTTTCCTGTTTTCTAGGTTAGTATGTCATTTCACAGGGGTGTGCCAGATTGAATACGAAGGGAACAAAAGTGTTTTTCTACCTTTCCTACTTTATTGAATTCTTCAAGGCTTTTGTGACAATAGAGGATGCTGGGATCCCATAAGACTTGCCAGATTGACACTGAAGCTTTCATAAGGCCCATATCCAGCATCCAGCTCTTCTCAGGACATAGAAAGATTAAACAAACTTTTTCTACCAAATCTCCTTTCTCAAATAGGTTTGAGCTTTTTTTTTTTTTTTTTTTGACACAGAAATAAAAATATGGTTGGTTGTTTAAGGAGCTCCAGCTGGAGTTGGAATTAACATCTGGATTCTTTTAAATATATAGATGGACAAATGTTTTTGTGTTTGGATTCCATTATTCTGTACAGCAGTGCTTCCAAAGAAAAAGCCCAGATACATTTGATTTTCTTATCTGCCTCAACGAATCCCACATCTGCTCTGGGCCATATCAGTAAAGAACAGTGTGATCAGACCCCAACTTGAGAGCTCAGTGGTAGAACATGTGGCTTCAGGGAACGACCGTGTGGGTTTCAACCCCCACACCAGGACTTGTTAGCTCGAGTGCCTTTGGACAAGTGACTTGACTTCTCATTGTGCCCCTTCCTAATCTGTAAAGTTAGTACCTACTTCAGTGTTATGAAGGGTGAATGAGCTACACTATAAAGTGCTTAGAACGATTCCTGGCACATAGGCAGAAAGGAGTGTAGCTATATTATAATTACTATGTAAGTCAGTTTAGGATTCTCCTAACTGCTTGCTTACCATCCTGGAGATATTTTAACTAGCCCGCAAGTTGTATGATCAACTTGCATGTTACTGTTAAACACAGGGCTAGGAATAGGCCCTTCCTTGAAGGATCTTTGCTGTGGGATTCACCATTGTCCAACTTGCAACTCGCTGATTAGAGGGCTCATCTTTTTTTCTCAAAACAGAATTTTGAGCATTTCTTAGAGCATGCCTTTTCATGTTTCTCTTAAGAACAAAATCACTTCAATGCGTAGTATCACATAAATTGAGTTTGGTTGGTTATAAATCCAACAAAATACAAGAAATACGAAAGAACATTTAAGGTATTTACGTTAAGATGAGCGTTAATACGCTATTGTACTGCATGTGGTGAGATCCTAAACTTTATTCCCTCCCCGAGAAAGTGGGGTGAACAATCTCTCCTGCCGCCTTGGCAGCATTTCCTAAGCCTTAAGCAGCACACGGCTCATGGATTCCACGGGCAGCAGAGAAGTAAGTGCTAGACAAAAGTAAGGCTGACAGGAGCCCTGACTGCAACTGAGCCAGCATCGTCTTACACACCTTGCCCTAAAACCAAACATTTTTCTTTCCTTTCCTTGTGATTACATTTATATATTGTATTTGGTAACACATTAATAATTTCTTGGTACTTTGCCGTGTGTAGCAGTAACTATTTCTTTGGTAAAAATATATTAAAGAAGATTATTAAAAATCAAATGTAATGGAAGACTTTTGAGCAGACTTAGAATAATTCTACTAAGTGTCAAATAATTTTGAATTATTATTTTACCTTAATCTCTTTTCACTTGAAACAGGAGATCAGTGCGACTAATTATCTAACTATCCAAACCTCACACTTTGGAACAGACAAGATGACCCGTATTAACATACCTGGATGGAAATCAGATGGAAAATGGCAGCAAGACATGTGCAATGTATGATATGAATAAACTCTTCTTTATACTAGTGTAAAAGCTGTATGTTTAACGGGAATGTACTTTGCATATATTAATGCATATTCATGAAAAATCCTCCATTCTGTTGCTCACATTGTTCCTGTCCCAAGGCCCCAAATGAATTATCCATTTCCCATTTATACCCACTTATTATGAATTACATAGATTTTAATGGGAGCATATTTCTTTGTAATTATTCTTTGATAAAGTCTCACTTTTGACAAAAGATTGAACGATATGATAAATTTCTCACTTAAGGGAAAAAATTTTCCAGGTTCACTCCAAGAAATTAATTTTCCTCCCTTATACTCAAGATTAATAGACTGCTAACATAGTAAGCAATTAATTATTTATAAGGCCATATAGTATAGTAAAGTCAGGCTGCCTGAATTCATACCATGGCTCTATGTACCATGATCATGGCTAAGTTTAACTAACTTGTCTGTGCTAGGATTCTTTATCTGTAAAAGGGATTAAATAAGATGATATATGTAAAAGGTTTAGGACAGAACCTAATGTATACTCTGTTCTCAATACCTGGTAGTGTTATTTCTTTTTTTTTTTCAGTGTTATTTCTTATTATGGAATCCATTGCTCAGTCACTTTGGCTTTCTTTAATTCTTCTTTCGTACATAATAAATCTTTGTGCCAGGTGTTACTGGAAGTGGAAGACATGAATTGCATTAACATAGACTGGATTAACGGTTCGCTAGAATACATCGACGCTGTCAACAATCTGCGCGTTGTTGGGGCTGAGGTGGCGTATTTTATTGATGTTCTCAGGGTAAGAAAAGTTGATTTTTAAAAATTGTGTTTAATTGGCTTTGCATCATAATGCCGAGGATTTGCGTTGGTTTTATGGCTTTTTTATTAGCATACACAGGTTCTAAGTGTGTGAAATATTAAGCATTCCATTTGTGACCAGGAAAGGAAATGACTTCTTGGAAAAGAAGTGCCTGTGATTCTACAAAGCGCCACTTGGTGGCAGTGTCCCTTCACAGGCTCCTCACCCAAGGCTTCCCCACCCCTAACCCCACCTCCAAGGTCCTAGGTTGGCTTGTAAGATGTCTCCTGCCAGTTAGTTTTTGTCCCTTTGTAAACCTATCCTTAATGATTATAAACTGTTCCCATCTTATGAATGCCATTTATTGGGAATGTGAAGTACATGGTCCCACAGCAATTGGGTCCTGTGGCAGTGAATTAGTTAGGTCTGTGGTCCAGTCCAGGCACAATAACACCTACATTTTCTAAAAGAATAAAATAGCAAAGTCTTTTGCTATATATGAGGGTTACACCCTGAGACATTTATAAATCTCCATATGCCCTATCATTATAGAAAGTAATTTCCCACCATAAAATGCAGTGAAGTAAAATCTAAAGATTTATGACCCTTTCAGACTCTTAAGGAGGGTTCACTCATTCATTCAACAAATATTTTTCTCTGCGCCGCTGTGGGCTAGGCGCTGTTCTAGTCACTGAAGATACAGGGCGAGTGAGAGTTTCTGCTCTGACAAAGCATGAGGACAGTACTATGAAGTCCAAGGCAGTGGGATGGAGAGAGACTGGAGCGGAAGCTAACCTAGATGGGCAGCCCAGGGAGGTGATGCTTGCACCTGAGCACAATGAGGAACAAGCCGGAGGGGACTCAGGGAGCCAAGTCCTCACCTCTGCTCCCACATGGCTTGTCTGCTCTTCCTGCCTTCGAGGGAGACCAGGGCACATGGAGGTACTTAGAATGGGTCCTTGCATCCAAAGGATGAAATCCGTTTCATCTCTTCAGAGAAATACCTGTCCTAACTTTTGTGAATTTCTTCATGGATCCTGGGGCCTGCACTGTGGGCTCTTCTAGGTCGGGGAAATAAATGACAGTGACTTGTAGGAGAGGAAATGTTTGCTGAGCCGAAGGGGAAAGCATTTGCTGCGGTACATGTTCCGTGAATTGATGGGGACAGAGGAGGGGATGACTGAAGGGGGAGAAGAGCTGATCGGATACCAGGCCGTAGAGGAAGACAGAGAGAAAGCCGAGATTTGAAAGGGTGGCCGCAATGGAGGAAGGGGCCCCCTAATGACGGAGACATCCTTGGATGCACATTCACATGTAATTGAGGGAGAAAATACTCTTTATAAGGCAGCATGTAATATTGTCATTACTGGTGGGAAAAAAGTGGAACATTTGGTCAAATGACAAATTTATCCACGT
The DNA here is from genome assembly GCA_003697995.1 of Taxidea taxus jeffersonii. Lineage (NCBI taxonomy): Eukaryota > Metazoa > Chordata > Mammalia > Carnivora > Mustelidae > Taxidea > Taxidea taxus. Next base: position 2,169 of record ML100850.1, on the reverse strand, counting down.
GAAGGCGATTGCTTGATTTTCACTGTTACCAGGAAGAGAACTTGAAGCTTAGATGAAACTGAAAGGGCTTGCTCCTTTGTTCCCCATTGAGAGAGAGAGAGAGAGAGTGTGTGTGTGTGTGTGTGTGTGTGTGTGTGTATGTGTATGTGTGAACTCTTAGGCACACAGTCATTTTGGGAATATTCTTTAAACTCCTCTTTGAAGACCAAACTCAGCACACACATCTGCTAGAGTTTCCTCCAGTTGGAGGAGACAGACACAGGTAAGGTGGGTAACAGTCCGGGTATGACCGCATTTGATCCGTGTTGGCAGTATGTTGGAAGGGTTGGGTCTCAGGGATGGGCCGGAAGCCATAGGTTGCTGGGCGGTTCTTTTCTTGAGGACCACAAGGCCCCTTAGCACAGGGAGAAGAACCTGACAGAGGTCATTCCTCCAGGCCTGCCCGGTCCTTTCTCCTTCAGCCAGACAAGGAGCCAGGGGGTCACTTTGTCCTTTGACTAGTTGCCAGCCTGTGTGTGAGAGGGACAAATAAGTTTATGTCGAGCACAGAGAAGCCATTCTGCCTGGTCTTTTAAAAACATGTGTTCTGTTTTCCTTTAAAAACCCGATCAGAAAAAATTTGGATATTCTCCTTCTAAAGTTCACTTGATTGGCCACAGCGTGGGAGCACATCTGGCTGGGGAAGCTGGGTCCAGAGTCCCAGGCCTTGGAAGGATAACAGGTAAGCCTGCCCTGGGGGTGGGCCTGGAATCTGCTTACATGTTTGTCTACACACAAAATCAGTATCTGAAACACCAACGGGAGTAGAGGAAGCGAATGTGAGATAGGAGGGAATGGGGCTCAACTACACATAACGGGGTTTTCAAAGCATGAGGGAGTAGATCCACGTTCGAGAATGTTCACTGGGGCATCACCTGCGGCGGCAAAGTAACGGGAGCTGACCACCCAGCAGTAGAGGATGGCTTATGAGTTATGACACATGCCGTGCCACTCCATACCGGTCACACCCAGAATGAGCCAGAGCCTCACTGATGGTTCTGGAAGGACATCTGGGACACATGGGGGTCACAGCTCACAGTGGACGCTGGCTGTGTGGAACTGTGCCCATGCCGTTCCAGTTCTAGAATGTTGACTATTACCCCTGGACATACTGTCAAGTCTAAGAATAAGTTGCAGACTCGGGTATGCATACACAATGAATTAGCATGACTTAGGATATACTGTGAATTAGATTTTCGAGGAAGATCATCATCTCCCTTTCCGGCACTGCAACTTCCAAACTAATCGAGTCAGATGGATGGAGATCAAAGTATCAGCTCTAGTATCAACACCTGGATCCTCTGCATCCCCAACCAACATTCAGACAGCAGGTGCTGTTCTCCTCAGCTGCTCTGCACCTGTCCGTGTCCTGGCCACCATCCTGCCTCAAGCCCTCTACATCGCTCACCTGGATTTGGCCACTCGTGACAGGTCCCCCAGCCCGGTCCCCCACAAGTGCTGCCAAGGCCTCATGTTTCCAAATACGGGCTGCCACTCACTGCCGGAACTTTCTGTCGCCCAAGACCTCTTAGCTCGTCACATATGGTTCATGTTTCATCGTGGCTTTTCATATTTTTGCGCTATTATCCTTTGCCCTAAATGGCCGTTATTCATCTTTCAAGATTCACTTAATTCTCTCTACTTCCCAACTCCTTTCAAATATGCCTCTATTATATCCCAAAAGGCAATTTCTGTGTTGCATGGTTATACATATGCACATATATAATTACTCCTTCACCTGTTTATTTTGGTAGACTCTGAACTACTAAGAAAGTCTCCCTCACCCCCACCCCTCCCCAGGCCCGACACATAGTATGTGTACATTTCCTGTTGGTTAAAACAATAAACGATAGTTCTGTGTGTGTACATATATACACACACATACTTACGCTTTAAATTCAAACTTGAACTTCAAGTATCTTTTCCTAAAAATAGTTAAGAACTCCAGATTACGTGTCAGTGTTATGGTCTCTGCAGCCTCCTGGTCTAGCAGACTTTTCCTGCTGAAAACCTGCTCCTTCTCCCAACTCCCAAACCCCAACGCCAACACCAGCCCATGGCTGCCTTTCTTCCTTGAGATAATAAAATTGTATCTTTATTCTGAAGTTATCATGTAGCAAAAATCCCCCT